>OVBI01001231.1:0-39119 GCA_900406495.1 Sisymbrium altissimum | reverse complement strand
TAGAGATGTCAAGTCTACAAACATAATGTTGGATGAGAAATATCGAGCCAAGGTATCTGATTTTGGAACTTCAAGATCGGTGACAGTGGATCATACCCACTTGACAACAATTGTTTCAGGTACAATGGGATATATGGATCCTGAGTACTTCTAGACTAGTCAATTCACAGATAAGAGTGATGTATACGGCTTCGGGGTTGTGCTAGCAGAGTTAATCTCAGGAGAAAAGTCGATTTCGTTTGTCCGGTCACAAGAAAACAGGACACTTGCAACTTATTTCATCTCTGCAATAAAGGAGAAAAAACTCTTTGACATTATCGATGCACGAATCAAATCTGGATGCAAGTTAGATCAAGTTACTGCAGCGGCAAAAATTGCAAGGAGGTGTCTAAATATGAAAGGAAAGAAACGACCAAACATGAGAGAAGTGTCGATGGAATTAGAGAGGATTCGTTTATCTCTTGGAGATATACAAGAGTGTGTTAGCGAAGACGAGGGAGAAAAAGACGAAGGGGTTGTCGAAGTTAACATTGGGGTAGAATTATGGAGCAATGTTGCTGTTACCGCTCCAGCTTCTCAAGACAACATCCCTGCTTCGTCTTCGTCATATTCAGATGTTGAACCATTGTTTTCTTGTCACACACGGTAGAACTTTAACCCCGCAAACCACCGTATAATTACTAGTTTTTGTTTGTGCAGGTATCCCTATATATTATTAAGTATCTCCCAAGCCATAAACCTTGGATTGGCTCCTTGGAAGTTGGAACTAGTTTTTCATTTCCTAAATTCTGCTAATATTGAAAACTGGCGTAAAAAATTACAAATCTTTTCACTTACTAGAACAACATAAAATTTTATGTTAAAATTATTAAAATATTTCTAATGTTTTGAAAATTATTAAAATTATTTTAGTACCTAAAATGTCATTTTATCTTTTGATACAAAAAAACATAATAACGAAAATTACCATTACTTTTTACTAAAAAATATATTTATTTTACCACAGTAAAAAAACTTGGTAAAAATCGCTTAAATATACCTGCCATACATGAATTGACATGTTTATTTGGGCGACAGATTTTTTTTTCATAGTTTTTTAATTACTTGATGACAGATTTATTGCCAAACTGTAGTTTTTTTAATAACATGATGACATATTTATTCCCAAATGGTAGTTTTTTAATAACATAATGACAGATTTATTACCTAAGGGCAGTTTTAATATGTATAGAGCAATTTTATTATTCGGACGACAGTTTTTTATTTGAACAACAGTGTTTTATTTATGTAATAGGTATTTTAACTTAATTACAAGTTACGATAGATTTTTTTAAGTGCAATAGAGTTTTTATATTTTTGAAAATTTATGTAATAACACATTTTCTCAAGAGCAAACTATATGAACTTAATGAAAAGTATGAAACTAAAGGCAATTAGCAAAGAAATAAAGTATAAGATAAGAGAATAGATAATGGTGATTCTTATTGATTGATTATCAGAAGTGTATAGCCAAAAGAAAATGTCTTCCAATGATTTTAGGCTCCCAATTTATACAATGATCGGCCTTTATCTTTATGTCGTAGTGAGAATATTTACCTTTTAATACATCAGTTACAACTTTGAATAAGAAATATGTAACAGTCACAAGTTGAGTGACCTCGCGCTTAAAGTTACTCCTCAAACCGCCTTTAGTCCTTTGCCTCAAGCTCATTCATGTTGTGTTGGTTGAGTTTGCTATCTGGTTTTAGGGTGTTCGATAGTGTTCGGCCTCTTTGTTCCTACTCTTTGTAGTGATTTAGTAGTGACTTACGTGGTGATCTCTTCAATTGATGATATGGACCGTATCCATAAGTGATCTCGTGGATTTGCATTGGGGGTGCGAGATATGACGCTAAAACAGATGAGACCCGGAAGTGATCTTCTGGATTTGCATTGGGGGTTCGAGATCCAATGCCCCCAATGCTAACACCACACGCAACACAATACATTAAACAATTATATTAAGCCATAAAATCAGTACTACCAACCTAATCATCCAATTTTCATTCTCATATTTACTCATTTTTGTTCTACTTAACCATTTTTACACATTTTGTTGATTTAATCATTTTCTTCATATCTCACTGCCTGAAGCTAATATATGACCTGAAGATTTTCTGCTGCCAGAAGCCAATGTACATACAATCCGAAGGTCCTCTACGGCCCAAAGCCAACATACAACCCAAAGATCTCTCACGGTCTTAAGCCATCATATGGCCCAAAACCACTTGACCCAAAGGTTCCTAATGGTCCACAACCAACATACGGCCCTAAGCCAACATATAATCCGAAGATCCCTCACGACCCAAAGCCACATACACACATAAATCTGTATTTTCTTTGTTTAATCTTGTCTTAATTCTTTTCCTTATCAAATCCCATTTTAATTCATTTCCTTAAACACTTCTAACCTATCATTCTTAAGTTATTCAATACCAAATTCACCAGAAACCTATGCCAGCAGATGATTGCACCGACCGCTTGGTGGGGAAATTAAACCAAACCAACACTTACCACTTAATAAACTCACTCTCAGTTGAATAATGTATTTACACAGGCATTGGAAAACCTTAAGGAGGAAACTCTTTCTTTCCCCCCCAATAGCCGATGTTGTTTAATAAATACAAGAACATAGACGAGAAACAACCCCAAGTTCGCACCTTGTAGGCGGGAAGCTCCTCTTTCCCTCCAAAGGATGCTTCCTATCCTCCTATTAAGTTTATTTAAAAGAATCCCAGAAAAATTTGCAACGGTTAAGACAAAGCCCCCAACACAAATTGACAAAAAGGTTTCAAATACAATTATATTTTAAAATAGTTTACACATCATAATAAAAAAAATTCTTCTTAAAGATAGTTTTCACTAAAATTATTAACTTTTTCTGTAATTAACACTAAAATTTTGAAATTATCAATTATTTTCATCGACTAAATTATTGTTATTATTTTACTATGAATTATAAAAAAGATACAAACTAAATTTTTAACAAAAATTTTTGTATATTTTATAAAAGTTTATGATAATCAAAACTTATCTCTGTGTTACTCTTTAATGAATGACTGGAACAAAAAAAATCTGAGATGTCTCTCAATCTACAATGGAAATCTAAAATAAAAACAATCTGTAAATGACTAAAGATTACATATTATTATTTTTAAATTTCTGCGACTTGTTTATTGTACGGCTCTGGTTTTCTGTTTTCACGAGCTTGACCATCCGATTTAAATTAAACTGGATTGTAAACACTCTTTTTTGTTAATAAATAAATTTGACATTTCAAAAAAAAAAAGAAAAAAATTACATATTACATCTGAATTTTATCCACCTATCCAATCCTTTCAAATCTAACTCGTGAAAATCTCAATCCCTAATTTGAAAATAAAAAAAAATCTGATTTACTCACTTGGTTTGTTCTCTCCATTGAGTGAAGTTCAAAATAAGGAATAAATACTCTTCTCAATTGCGAAATATAACTACACATCTTCTTCAACATAATCGGATAAAATCTACTCCTTATTAACTAGGAAAGATGGCTCCTAAGAAGAACTCGAAAAATATGGCTCCAAAGATTAGAAAAGGCAAGGTCAATGTTGTAGTTCGGAATGAAAATGTTGAAAAAAGACAGATGGAAATTAATGAAGAAGAGGAGAAGATGGAAGCCACTGACACGTGAACACATCGACTGATGGGGCTGCGAACAAGTCAACATCGGTAAGTAGTTCGAATTCTACAGTAGTTAGACTGAAAAATTAGATATATGTAGGTTTTATTTGAATTTGAATTTCGAGTACTGGTATTATTAGTTAAAAGTATGTTTTATTTGAATTTCAATTTATAATACTGGTATTATTAGTTAAAAGTATGTTTTATTTGAATTTAAATTTGTAGAACTGGTATAACTAGGGAAAACTATAGTGGTTATATCCATGGAGTAAACGATGGCAATCAACATCTGAAAATGTACTTCCTAGCCGTCGGAGTATAAAAAAAAAATCAAGATATTGACGAGGTGTATCCATGAAGCTTTGACAATGCTAAACAAATTGATGCATCCGCTAAGTAGTGATGAGAGGAGTCAGTTTGAGACTCATCCTCAGTTTAAACACCATTTTGACCTAACAAAAGACATCATAGGATGTGCAAGACCAGGTTCAAGAAAAGTGAAATGAAAGGGTTTTCTCTTTACAAAATAAATCAAAATTTTAATTTAGTATAACTAAGGTTAGTTGTCCTTTGCATATAAAATATTTTGGATTTTTATATTTTTAATCTTTATTGATTGTTTACATTTTCAGGATATTGAGAGTATTCTGACTCCACCAGATGAAAAAAAATCTCTTATATATGGCTCCAGTTACAGAAAGAGATGATGATGCTTGTAAGCATGATGTTGTTGTTGAGAGATGGATGCAGTGTCTTCATCAAGGAAATACCATATGGTTTAAAGAGATGTACAACCAATATGTGGCTTACCGAGTAGAACAATAACCCGAAAATGCAGTGATTGAGGAAATACTCTCATCAATTGACCAGCGAATGCGCCATTAACAGAATTGGTCGAGCTGGTAAAGAAAATGAAAGAAGAAAGAGAGATATTTTGAAGAAAGATGAGAAGAAATTCGATGGGTTGGACAAAAGAATCGCACTGTTGTTCAAAACGTATGTGAATGAGCAATTAGATGCTAGAAAGGCGTCTGAGGATGGTGTTGGCAAGAACTCAAAGGTAAAAATTGTATTCTTAAATTGTAATATGAAAATTTCACACTTGGTAATTATGTATAATTGTATTTGATTGCAGAGGTCTGAAGAATATGAGTGTCGTGTCAACAAGGTTGGTGAGCAAGCAAATGAGTCCATAGTGCAACCCAAAGAAGAAGACGACGGTAGTGGTAACCCTAGAAAAGTGGTATTCGGCCCTAAAAAATTATCAAAAGTGTGTTAAATGGAATAAGTTGAGAGGAGCAGATGTTAACCCAAATATGTCAATGACAAGGTCCAGAAAAAAATAAATAATGGGTTTGCTTTGTCGTTAATTTATGAAAACTACTTATTTGGTAAAAATGACTAGTTGTTTTACTTAGTTTTACATTTGTGAAGACTATTATTCGAAAAAAATGACTATTTGTTTAACTTGTTTCTCCCTGATTTTAATTATTTTCTTTACGTGATTTTACTTGATTGAATTTGTATTAATGGGTAAAATTAGATGAATTTGGTTTTGTAAGATTAAACTGAATTAGGCATATCTTAGGCCCATTTAGTGTGTTTAATAATTCATGTCAATTTTCACTAAAAATTGATGTGATGTGATGTTTCATTATTCCATTAGTTTTTCTATTATTCTATATACTTCACTCCAACTCCTCCCATCATTTTCATCATGTACTCACATGCATGCTATTTTCTCTCTCTGCAACCCCATCGTTACTTCTTCCTTTCTGTGTTTGAACACGTGAAATTATAATTTTATTATTTTTGCATATTTCTGATGGAACAGTATCCTCAACTTTTGGAGTTGTGGTCATTCATTATTGGATGGCATATAATAGAAAAGGTTGAGCGGGTCTTTAACCAACCTAACAATGTTATTGGCTTTATTTTGATGGATATTCAGGTATGTTAAAGTATAAAGAGAACGATCATCTAAGTCATAATGTTTTAGAATAATCTTGCTTTGATTCTGATTGTGAATATTTTAGGGTCAAAAGGTAGAATGTACAAGGCAAGAATTTGTAGTACATTATCGCAATTTTTTGAAAGAAAATTATTGGATTTAATTATGATCTTTCGACAAGTGGATAACAATGGTATGGTTCGAGCAACTAATCATCTTTAAAAGATATATTTAGTTGATTCTAGTGTCATGAAAAATGTTATTCCTCCTACGATGGAACCTTGCCAGAAATTCACCTAATTTTCTTCAATACTCGATGGGACCATGGACCTCTGTGTTTTGGTTAATAAGTCTATACTTTCTAGAAATTTTATTTATTTTTATATAATGCAGTTTATCTTGGTTTTGACACAAAATTTGATCGGTTATTATTCAATATGGAAGAATTGAAGAATATTTGGGTCAAATCCAAGAGATATAAATGGCTTTAGACTTTCCTTTCATATATCTAGCATAGGGTTTGTATCTATGTTAAAACATTTTGGAGTTTAACCATTGTTTTTTGTTAAATTTTTAACATTCTGAAAACAATTTGTAGCGCTGAGGTGTTGGATTGTATGGTATACGGACGTTCAGCTTTGGAGTTTCATGAGAATTACATGCCTTATCATGGTGATCTTCTAATCATGATTCACCAAATCATGTTATATCATGGCTTATTATATAAGATAAAATTTATGGTAACGAGATTTTATGACAAACACTTATTCGAATGAGTCTGGAGGCATTCACCACACTTATGTGAAATATTGCAAGAAATATATGGTTTAGAAAAATGAAGAAACATAAGTCTGGATGAGAATTTTGGAATGTTTCACATCATTTGTGCTCAAAATGATATGTAACATGATATTTCCATAAGATTTTGCCACTCACAAGAAACTATTAATCGAAAGTTTCACAATGTTTTTAACACAATGGTACGAATGGCTATTGAGTATATTCACCCCCGAACAGCCGAAGAAATGATAGCTATCTACAATCATTTGGTAAGAGAGAACGTATTAACCTTATTTTAATAGATTTATCGGTGTACTGACATCAGATCGAGAAGATCTACGATTTATAAATAGAAAAGGAATCGTGAGCCTTTGTGTTTTGGCTATATGTGGTTATGACATGTTGTTCACATATAGTTTTTTCGGGATGGTAGAATCTGCTTATGATGCATAAGTATTGGCGATTGCGACACGAGATAATCCGATGTTTCATATACCTCTAGAGAATAATTATTATCTTTTAGACTCTGGATATGCTAATAAACGTGGATATCAGCTCTATATCGAGAGGAATAAGGAGACGGTACAAGATATCATCTCCAAGAGTTTTTCAATCGTGAACCTCTTCGGAACAGTAAAAAAATGTTTAACAGGTTGCATGCATCTTTCCATTCTTTTACTGAATGAACATTTGAAATATAGATAAAGAAATATAGGGTCTTTTATGAATTTCCAAGATATAATATTACCACACATAAATATTATATTTCTTATAATGGGCTTACAAAAATTATATTTGGCAGCATAATTTTAAAGACTCAGATTTCGAGAATAATTTTGCACAAACACTAGTTAATGAAAATGATGAGTATAAAGAAAATAATGGTAGCCCAGTTGAAGAAGAATCAAAGACATTAGTATATATATGGATAGTTCATGATCAGACTGTTAAACAAGTATACTTAGAATATCACCGTAGATTTCGACGTCCTTGATAAAATCTTATATATATTTTTTTAGATATATCTTTTTACTCTGTAATATGAAACTTTAATCCTTATTTCTCGCAAAACATACTTCCTACAGCTAACATGTGGCCAGATTTCCAATATTTTAAATTTATAATTGTTTTAAGGGAGAATTGCTAAAATAACCTTTAAAAGTTGGAAAAGGATTAGAATGATGCCAATCTTTTATAAATACTAAACTAATTTTCTGTACCTATTTTATCCTTTTCGCATGTGTTGACATAAACCGTAATATCGAAAATGTCATTAATGAATTCTGCCAAGTAAGCAAAAAAAATACGGAAAATGAAATAAGTCTATCACTCCTTTGATGATAGACTTATTTCCAGTCGAAAGACTTATTTAAGTCTACGGTAGATTTATTAAGTCTATGATAGACTTAATGTGATAGACTTATTTTTATGTTATGGTAGACACATTTTCGAACGGTAGATTTATTTTGCTTTGATGATAGATTTATTTTGGATAAATAGACTTATTGGTCGATTGACAGACTTATTGATCTGAATGATAGATTTATTTTTATGTGACGGTAAATTTATTTTGGAGTGATAGATTTATTCTTAATGGTGGTAGACTTATTTCTATATGTAGAGATGATAGATTTAATTTATTGAAGATAGAGTTAAAAGTGTCTGATAGATTTATTTTCTTTACTGATAGACTTTTTTACGTATACATGTTATGATAGATATGTTTATAGTTATGGTAGATTTATAAGACAGTGGTACACTTATTTCTTTTAACGATAGATTTACTCAATATTTGAAATATGAATATAACGCTACGGTTGATAGATTTATTGGGATTATTGTGGTAGATTTATCAAATAATTAGAATATGATGGTATACTTATTGACCTAGGAGGATGGTAAAAGACGATTTTACCCTCGCATTAACTTCATCTTCTTGGTTAATAAACTTAGGGTTGGCTGCGCATAAAAATTTTCTGGGTTTCTTCTCTTGATTGTGCTTTTTTCATTCTCTTCCATCCCGATCTCTTCTTTGATTGAGTGAGTGAATAACGATGGGGGATTTGAGTGAGGTTTTTGATGTAGCAAGTAGTTTTGGTTTGTGGAAGATGGAATTTTCAGAGAAATTGATGGATCTTCATCGTCGAGAAAGCAAAGGGGATATAATTCTTGAGGCCAATTCGCAAAACTCCTACTCCGATTTCCTTGAAATGGTGTATGAAGATTTTGGTTTGGATCAACAGAATTTGTGAGGTAAAACTAAGTTATAAGTTATCGAAGAAGTATTCCCAAAATCTGCCTCAAGATACACTTCTGGTTCTGGTTTGCAATTCTTGACAATTATCTCGCTTTTTGCAACAGTTTCAGAACGAAATTATTTGTTTATATATGGAGATTTTTGGAAAAGTTGATAAAAGTTTTATTGATGAAGATAAGGTCTTTGAAGAAGATCAATGAGATCAAAGAGTATGTGATTGTTGTGATAGCAAAAGAAGCAGAAGTACATCGAATGAATATGATGAGGAAAATGATGAGGAAGATGATGAGAAAAATGATGAGGAAAATGATGAGGATTCGTGATTTGACATATTCGATGATCCAGATGGTGCAAGCTTGGAGGATGAAGATTACCGTATGAGTGGAAGATTTTCAAAAGAAGAAGATAATGTGCAAAGTGAACATCGAAATAAAAATGGTATGTCATCGATACCTGAATTTGTGAAGTTAGAAATGAGTTCAATTGATTTAGCATTTGGCCAACATTATGACTCAAAAGATGACTTGTTGATGAGGTTGAAGATGCTTTCAGTTGCACACAAGTTTGACTTTGGTTACTCAACAACAATATTATTGACGGTTCATTGTTAGGTCAAAGGATGTACTTGGAGAGTTCGTGCTGGGACTATTGGACATAGCTCCTATTTTTATATCAAGGTTTATGTTGGACATCACTCTTTCTCCGTGACCGAGCGTTCATCCCGTTCACGTAAAGCAATACATCAGTTATTATGACGTCTTTACAAAGATTTTGTTGGTGGTGTTGATCCGACTGTTTTGCCGCATCATGTAGCCGATGCTCTGAATAAACGATACGGATTACGGGTATGCTCTAAATTGTGATAGACTTTTTTATGACATTGTGGTAGACTATTTTATGACATTGTAGTATATTTGTTTACCGTTGTGGTAGATTTGTTTAAATTACGTTTGTGGTAGATTTGTGTAACATCGTGGTAGACTTTTTTAAAGTACGTTGTGGTAGATTTATTTAACGTTTTGGTAAATTTCTTTAACGTCGTGGTAGACTTATTTAAAGTACATTGTGGTAGATTTTTTAAATTACGTTGTGGTAGATTTGTTTAACATTGTGGTAGACTTATTTAATATTTCGTTTTCTCATACAGATTAAGTATTGGAAAGCCCATCGCATATTGAGGAGTGCACGAAGATTGGTAAAGGGAAGCTTAGAGGATGGATATGAAGATCTTTTGGCTTATTTATAAATTATTAGGCGAGCGAATCCCGGGACACTTATAAAACTTTAAGTGGACGATGAAAATAGGTTCAAGTTTCTCTTTTGGTGCAAGCATTGAAGGCTTCCAGTATATGAGGAAAGTGGTTGTTGTTGATGGAACGTATTTGCAAGGAAAATATAAAGGTACACTACTAATTGCCATAACTCAAGATGGGAACTTTAACATCTTCCTATTAGCTTTTGGTGTAGTTGATACCGAGAATGATGAGTATTGGAATGGTTCTTTAGACAACTACACCGCATTATCCCAGACGATGAAGGACTTGCCATTATATCAGATAGACATAAATCAATCGGAAATGCGATAGCTGCTGTATATCCACTTGCTAGTCGTGGTATTTACACATATCATTTGCGTAAGAATATTTTGTTGAAATTCAAAGGTGGAGAACATTTTGGACTAGTGAAGAAGGCAGCAACAACATATAGGGTCGTAAATTTCAGTGAGTTATTTCAGCAGATTGAAGCTTATGATCATGCTCTTCATACATATTTACAGCAAGCCGACATCCGTATGTAGACTCGAGTTCATTTTCCGGGGGATAGGTACAATTTCACGACAAGTAACATAGTGGAATCGATAAATAAAGCTCTCTCCTGCGCCCGAGGTTATCCAATAGTGCAACTTATGGATGCTATTAGGTCGATGTTAACAAGATGGTTTGTTACTAGGAGAGAAAACGTAAGTCTAATGACCACAACACTTACCGCTGGCGTGGAGAAAGTACTCCAGGTATAATAGACTTGCTATAGATTTACAGATTTACTTATCACATTATGATAGATTTATGTATAACGTTATGATATATTTACTTGTCACATTGTGATAGATTTATGTATAAGTTTATGATAGATTTATTTATAATATTATGATAGATTTATTTATAACGTTATGATAGATTTATTTATAACATTATGATAGATTTATTTATAATGTTATGATAGATATATTTATTTATTACGTTATGATAGATTTATTTATTATCTTATGATAGTCTTTGGTTTACAACAAGAAAGGGTCTCGAACTCAAAGCAATGGACTGTATAAGAGATAGATGCGGATCAAAAAAAAGTCTCACTTGGATCAGTATTGCATGTGGTCAATTTGAGAGCAAAACAATGTATTTGTCGTAGGTTTGACTTGGATAAGATGCTTTGTGTCCATGCCACTGCAGCAGCAGAAACATCGATGGTTTCATGAGTCTCTTTGTGCCATCCATACTTTCATAGGGAGTACTTGTACAACGCTTACTCGAAAGTTGTAATGCCAAGAGATATTTCGCTCCCCATACCTGAAGATGTGGCTAACAAAGTTTGTAATCCTCATTTCGTTCGTCAACCACCAGGAAAACCAAAACTCTCACGTATTAAAGGAGCTATGGAGGTTGCTATGGAACGTAAACGGCCGCGGAAAGAACACTTGTGTTCTAACTGTCACCAGGCGGGTCATAACCGGGCAACATGTGCATTATAGATAGTGAAAACTCTTTTAGTATGTGTTGTATAATAGTATGCTGAACTATGAGTGGTTGAATTGTGAACTCTTGTTGACAATATGCTGTAGTATGTCGAACTATGAATTCACATTGAGAATGTATTGTATATAATTACAAGTCTACTATCAAGTTTAAATGTATATCGATCATAATTTGTAGTCATTACCATAACGTGTATCAAGTCTACCATAATAAGTCTACCATAATGTGCATCAAGTCTACCATAATAAGTCTACCATAACGTGCATCAAATCTACCATAACGTGCTATTGTAAGTCTATCACAGCGTTTAATAAGTCTATCGCAGCGTTTAATAAGTCTATCACATTGTTTCACATCGTTTAATAAGTCTACCATAACTTGTCATGACCATAACAAGTCTACCATAACTTGACGTTACATTCGTTACAAAATAAGTTCTGCTATTGAAAGTATACTTTCTAAGGACCAGGTTCGTTGCTAAAAAAAAAAAGTCCTTAGAAAATATATGTAAGCTTTCTGTGAGAGTTGTTTTTTACTGTGCTACAATAAAATATAGAAGTTTACAACTAAAAATAAAAGCCTACCGCAATGTCCTAACATGTCAGCGGTTACAACAAAAAACTAAAGCCTACTCATTTTAGAAAATCAGTTTGTAAAGGAATCCGATCACCACCAGATTGAGTACGAAGGTTTGGGTCTGATAACTGAACAGCAAGGTCAAGAATCTTTTCTGAAGGTATCTTGTCCATTATCTCAGCTGCATATTTGAGACGGAGCCATATTCGAATCACACAAGCCTTGTAAATTGCAGCCAAGAGCGAAACACTCAATATACTTCAACGTGTATACTCCATAATCGCCCACCTGATAGTTCTGTGGGATAGTTTTGACCCGGTAAAGAGGGAAAGCAGCTGCTGACATCTTCTTCCTCATAGCAGGTGGCGCAACCTGCTTCAGCAACGAGATGTTAACGAGATGGTTTGCCACAAGGAGACAAAACACAAGACTAATGACTAGAACACTTACATGTTTCAGCAATAGAGGAATCATCCTCGTATATGGCTTGCATGATTCATGGATATAACTGTCAATGTAGTTTGTGTGGATGCTATCGTACACTTTGACATTCTGTTAAAAAGTCTACCATAAATAAAACATACCGGCCCAGTTTTCTTTTTCGCGTTTTCCAACTTCATATCAACGTTGTATCTCTTCCGGCTTGCAGCTCACCCAAGTAGAGGAATTTCGGTACCTTGAGGTCTTCTATTCCCATATTTTTCTCTGAGAAATAATATTAATTCAAATACCCATATCAACAACGCATGCACACAACCATGAACTGTATACGAGTCTCCGTCCAAATTTGCAAGCTTGATAGACTGCATTAACTCCTTAAATCCCACCCGGCCACATGGATACCTTTAAAAGCCTCGAAATCCAAGATTATTTTCGCATACATCAAGGGGATTCGACTACTCCGAGAAATACCAAATATGCCAACAGACAAGGTAAAGAGCAATGCTATCATTTTCTTCTTCTCATAACTCCATGTCTTTCATCTCTCAAAAAACGAGTCAGCTCATTCCAAGAAGGTTCCTCCGTTGGGTTAACTTTCAGCTCTTCCCAGAATGCCTTGTGGTCGATGTTCCATTCTTCTTCCGCATCAATCGGGTCACAGTTTAGCCGTGTAATCTCTCGAAACTCATGCAGAGAAAACTGCATTGGCTGACAACCAATCAAGGACCACATCTCATAACTCCTATCGATTGCCAATTGACTGGTAAGGAATTGATGCACAGTCTTAGCACTCCATGTATACTTCAGTGAAGACAGCTTCAAAATGACACCCACCTGAGAAGTGTTCATTACATCATTGAACACTGTTTCTCCTACAGCAGTCAACAGCTCTCGAAAGTCGCTTAAATGGCAATTGTTGTGGAAGCTTCTGTTCTGCAGTGGAGAGTTTTCTGGTGCATACAGTCTTGAAGGATATTTTTTTCCCTCACTAGTCGCCCAATATCTACACAAAATCAAACATAAACATTCATTATACAATAATAAATCTACCATCATGTTAAAAATAAGTCTACCATCTCAAAATAAATCTATCACCAAAGTCAAATAAATCTGTCACTATTGTGTTAGTTAAAAATAAATCTACTATCGAACTCAAAATAAATCTATCACCAAAGTCAAATAAATCTATCACCATTGCATTACAAAAATTCTACCATAAAATAAATCTACCATCATTTTACTCATAAATCTACTGTCTTGGTACCAAAAGTCTACAATCAAGCAATACATCAATTCTTTAACCTAGGTATAAATCTACCATCAAGCAATACATTAATTCTTTAACCTAGTAATAAATCTACCATCAATCAATACATCAATTCTTTAACCTAGCAATAAATCTACCATCAAACAATCAATTCTTTAACCTAAAAAAATCAAGATATTCACATAAATAAGTCTATCATCACATTAAAATAAATCTACCACCAAATAAATACCTTAAATCGTTGCCGGATAGTTCTCGGATTCGTCGGATTCGTCGCCAGAAACGTCAATGACGTTTGGGGAATTGTCAAACCTGAAAAGGTTTCGAATTTTGAGAAGGTTTTGAATAGTGAAACAAAACCCTAAATCTACTCACCGAAAAAAAATCTACTTACCGAGAGGCGTGGCGGATGAGGAGAGAGTCGATAATATCGTCGCTGGAGGAGAGAAAAGAAGAAGACGAAGCCGGAGGAGAGAGGAAGACGAAGCCGGAGGAGAGAACACATGATGAGGAAGACGAAGCTGGAGGAGAGAACACGGGATGAGAAAGACAAAGCCGGAGGAGAGAACCGAGGAAGAAAAAGAGGAAGCCGGAGAGAACGGGGAAGAAGAAGATGAAGCCGGAGATGTCGTCGCCGGACATCGCCGTCGGGGATAAAAAATTTTCGTTTTTGACAAAACTGAAAAAAAATTAGGTTTCCCCCAATTTTGTCTTTTCTTTTTGTTTTATGTTTTTTTTTTAAAAAAATTCTGAAGAATGGCAATCTTGTAATAAAAATAAACTCTAAGAAATTATATGTCTTTTCACCATCCTTCATCAATTCTCAAAATTTTGAAGATTACTTTAGTAATTTAGCAATTTTTGGAGATCATTTTAGTAATTATCTCTTGTTTTAATATTACTTTTTTAAACATAATAAAAATCATCTTAATTCTTCTCAACTACTATCATTAATTACATTAACTTTTTTTTTTCCTTTGAATCTCTATTTTTTCCATCTCTATTCTTTCTTTTTGGATTCTTCTAAATTTCTCTATTCTAAGAGCATTTTCAATAGTTCTATTTTTGTCTATAAACTCTATTTTTAGAATAAAATCATCTCCAATAACATTTTATATTCTATTTTAAAAATAGAAAAATCTAAAAATTATTCCAAACTACACTTTTATTATATAAAATAGTCCTTTAGTTTTAATATAATTTTATTATATACTCAATTAAAACTATATATTTTAGTTTTATACTTAAAATAATAATAATGATAATTAGTTTTATACTTAAAAATTATATAATTTTTAATAAATAACAATGACAGTATATAAAATTAAAAATAAAAATTATCTCATTTCTCATTTCTCATGTTTTAGTTGATCATTTATGGGAGAAGTACACAAATTTATATTCTTAAAAAATGTATAAGATATTCAATTTATTTGATGCACTGAAATTTCTTTCAATTTCATATATTTAATTTTAATAAAATCAAAAAAATTATATCTACTTTTTGCTAAAAAAGAAAATGAATAGAAAATTAATACATTTTAAAAATATATGGTCTTATAAAAAATAATAGTTAATTAAAATAGAGTTGACTATTGGAGTAAAAAATTTCTATTTCTAAAGAACTTTAATTTTGGATTAATAAATAGAATAAACTATTGCCCTTCCTGGTTGTTTCCTGTGCACTTTCCTATATGAAAATATACATTTTTTTTTATGGAGAATCAACGAATGGGATATTCGACCTCTCAAAAAGAGTCTTCAATGAAAAAATTTCACAGCAGAAAATACCCTACAAAAGTATAGAGTTGTTGGAGGAAAGCAAATGAGAAAGAAGCTGAAGAAGAGTGATATATCATGCTTTTTATGGTTTTTAGCCATGGTATAACTTGTACATATAGAGTATTTTTAGTATTTTTGGAGTCTTTTAGAGTCTTTTACATGTTTATGTATGTTTGGAGCTTAATTGGAGATATTAGAGCATTTGTGAGCAATTGGAACTTAGTAGCTGAAAGGAGCAACTCGGAGCTCATATTTGGAGTGTGCATCGATCCACGCATATCACTTGCATCGATCGATGCACGACGTGACCATAAGTTTCGGACAAGTTTTTTTACAAGTTTGAAGAAAAAGGAAATTATCTAGAATTTTCCATTATTTACAACTTAAGTCCTTTTCGGATTTTAGACTATATTTAAGTTTTTCAGGTTATTGTTTAGACATATCTTTTATTCTATCAAGTATTCTAGAGAGAGAGCTTTTGAAGAGAAGAATTCATACTCCTTCAGAGAAGATTTAGAACTTCTTTATTTCTTTCTCAATCTCTTTTATGCAATCTTATTCAACCATGTTTATTACTTCAATCTCCATGTCTAAATAATTTGCTAGTTAGGTTTAGAGTTTCTCATTAGGGATTTCATGGATTATTAAGTTGATTGGTTAATTAAGGATTCTGAACACTAGTTCTTCATCTAGGTTGTGATTAATGCTTTATCTGAACTGAAAGATTAGATTATTGATCATATGTTGATTCTCGTAAAGACAGTTGGTTAATTAGCTAGAAAAAAGTCTAGGTAAGCAAAATACCTATATCCAAAGATATTTGATTTAGGGATTTTGTGAACAGATTGAACATGGGATTATTGCATGTTTAAACTTTAGAACTCACAAAGAAATTTGGTTTTCTAGGTTTTAGACATAGATAATTTTCGCAGCGACAGCTGATTTACTTTATCATTGTGTTTCAAGTTCTAGAACATTAGAAGAATCATGATTGGCTGATTTGCTTGCATTCCTGATTTCCTGAGATTTCCCTGAACTTGACGTTTTCTCTTATTGATCTCAAAACCGAGTTTATTGCTTTGCTGTCTTTTAATTACAATCATTCTTATTTAGCTTAATTCGAAAGCCTAATAATCTATTGTGTGAATCTTGAGTCTCTGTGGAATTCGACCCCTAAATACTTCATCGATCTCTTTAGATTGAGGAATAGCTCTTGGGTAAATTTGAGCAGATCAAAGAGAGAGAGGAATCCTTTTCCGCAGAGCATGTAGGAAATTCCCCGATGGCCCCCCCAAAATATAACTTGTCAGTTTGATGCATTTTGGATTGATCATGGTCTTGTTATTGGTCTTGGATGGTGTTATAAGGATAACTTACGACAGGAGAACAAGGATGCTGCAGGAGTTTATCAGCTCTACACGTAGATATGGATGGGCTTCTTTGCGCGATGACATGTCTCAAGAGATAGAAGAATATATCCACAGTTTATTTCTAGACGGATTACTCTAATTTGATCCAGATGATTGAGGACTCCTTTGGATGGTCAGCCTTTATAGCAGAACTAAATTATGTTGCCTTTCTTATAAATGGTTTTGTTGAGTGTACTTTTAGACTTATTTTTTGTTCTCATAATATATATGCTGATTCCCTTACTAAAAGAATTAGAGCAGGATTATTGTTAGGTTTTAAAGGAGTTTCTATCAAATAAAAAAAAATGTAGAATAAAGAGAGAGAGAAAGCTTTCTGCACATAACTTTTCTACAAAAAATCAGAACCTTTTTTAGATTGTTGTCAAGTTCTGATTCATTTAAATATGTAATTATCATTTAAAATGAAATTATATAATTAAATAATAATAAAATATTTGATTTTATAATATTAAAAACTTTTTTTTAGAGTTTAACAATAATCATGCTCTTAGAGCAAGATTATTGGAAGTTCTAAAGTAGAATCTCTAAAAAAAATAAAAGTAATATAAATTATTAGATATTATTTTTTTATTAAGGTATGATCTCCTAATTCTTGGAATAATCTTAGAGACTTTCGTTGATTATTCTAAGAATTAGGAGATCATACCCTAATAAAAATAATATATAATAACTTATAGAGCGTTTTACACTATAAATTACTTTTTGAGTTTGTTTTACAAAATGAATGACTTTGTTGTTTTTGTTTACTTTGATTATGGTAAATATTTACCCCCCAAAAAAATTTAAATTCTATTTCTTCTCTCTTTTTTTTTAACGCTTGCATTCATTCAAATGATAAACAAAATTCAGAGAGTTCCAGAGACAAAATAACAACCAGAAGGAAGAAGAAATAAAAACTGGGACACAGCCAGAAAGGAGAAAGCCAATAGGCATCTCAAAGAAAATGCAGGAGAAAAGGTCAAAAGCACAAGCTTCAGAGATAGCATAACCAATCATCGTAGAAGAGTTGGCCAGAAGAGAGAACTTAGGAAGAAGCCATATCTTTGCAGATAGCCTTTTGTAGCCATCGGGGACCCTTTGTGGCAATATAGGATTGGTACCGATGTTCTCTCGTCACGCTCACAGCAATGGCACAAGCCACTTTGTTTTTTTCTTCAGAAGTATAATTCATACTCCACTCGTCAAAGGAATGAAGAAGAGAGAGAATTTGACTTATGAGATGAGCGTGTATCGGAAAATTCTCAGGAGCCAGGAGAGCCGCTCTAGCTTCAACAGAAGATGATTCAAAAGTTACTTTATTCACCTTCATAGTGCGTAGAGAGTCAACAGCCCAGAAGATAGCCATAAGATCCGCCTCAATCTGTGAAGATAAACATGAGTAAGATCTACGACTATGACACAGAGGCATGCCAAAGTGGTCCCGGGAAATCCAGGAAGCACCGCAATTTCTCATATTATGTTCCCACGAAGCACCCACGTTACATTTAATCCACTCAATCGAAGGTCTTTGCCATGTTGGAGTAGTCTGAAAAGACGAGCTCTCAAAATCTGGAGGGGAGGGAGTAACAGCATGTAGCTGCAACCAAATCTCTGCATCATCATTGGCCTTCGATGTTACCGAACCAGAATCATAACTCACTTGTTCATAACACAGTGCATTTCGTGCCTTCCAAATGTGCCAAAGTAACCAGGGGAACTTCAAACTGATTCTTTGGCTATAAAACGATTTTTGCAGGCCGAGATCAGATGATGAAAGTTCAGGAAAACAGATGATGGAGAAAAACCACTTGGAGGTAAAGGTATACGAGAAGCTTCCCACACTTCTCTGGCCACCTTACAATGAAAGAGGACATGGCAGATGGATTCTGTAGCTTCTCCACAAGCAATACAGGTAGGATCTACATGTAAACCCCGTGTTTGCAATCTCTCCTTTACTGCAAGAGCACCTGACAAAGCTCTCCATAAGAAATGACGAATCTTTGGAGGAGTTTTAGTTTTCCATAGATTACTCCACAGAATCTTTTCAATGGGAGAGAGGCCTGAGTTTGGGGCAGTTTGCAGGTCTTGTAGCGTTTCCAACAATCTGTACCCACTCTTTGTAGTATGAATGCCTTCGTTAGAGAAATTCCAGGACAGATAATCTTGCTGATTGGGATCCAGACGCGTGTTTAAAACCCAAGGAACATCTTCCTCACTAAAGATTTGACTGATTTTATCCACTCTCCAACTTCTTGTGTGGATATCGATTAAATCAGAAACTTTAAGAGTGAGATCAACTGGAATATCTTGTCGATACATTGGAGCTCGAGGCACATTGTCAACAATCCAATGCTCCAACCAAACCTTGGTATATTGACCATTACCAATGGTTTTAACTAGTCCTTTTTTCAATAATTCACGGCCATGTATGATACTCCTCCAAGCAAAGGATGGCCGAGAACCAATACTACAATCAAGGAACGAGCTATTTTGAAAATAGCGATGACAGAGGATCTGAGACAACAAAGATTGTGGGTTACTCCAGATTCTCCATGCTTGTTTGCCAAGGAGCGCTTGATTAAACTTTTCTCTATTTCTTCTCTCTCTTACGGCATTTCTTTCTTCTCTTTCAGAACATATATTTCTTTTTTGCTTTTAAATATGGTCAACTTTATTATACCTCCTCATCTATTAATTTTATTATTTTCTTATCTTTAAGAAATAAAAATTTATTTTTATTTTGATAATAAAAATTATAGTTTTTTCTATATTTTGATATTCGCTTTGATATATTTTAAATATTTATAAATAAAAACTTCTGGACATGCATCCACATCCACAAAAAAATGTTACAATGAATTCGATACATTATATGGACAATATATAGTGGACACGAACCTCTTAACACACAAAACAAAATCATCATATCATCATGTTCTTGATCTTGAAACTACATCTACGTGTTTGATATCTAAGGTAATATATCATCGATCTGATATCTATGTTATCATGTCCATGTACATGATAATTTTGTTTTGTCTGACAACAAGTTCGTGTCCACTATATCTTGTCCATATCCTGTGCCGAAATTCAATGTAACATTCTTTCGTGGACATGGAGTCATATTTACGTTGTTATGCATTTGTATGGTTTATAAATGGTTGTCTTCTATATTGTTGGCCATGTTGATATACTCTATCTATTTTAGTATTTTTTTTGTCTTTGTTCTGGTAAGAACCACACATTTGAGTTATTTAGGTTAATAGATATGAAGTCATGAACATGATGGTATAAACACAGTAGCGTGGATATGATGGTGTGGACATAGTGATATGGACACAATGTGAATATCACATCTTTAACATGTTTTACAAAACTGTGGTGGTATAGACAAATATGGATATTACATAATCGTGGATAGTCATCTATGAAATATACAAACGCATACCAATATAGATATGGACATGCCTCCATGTTTACGTAAAAATATTACAGTGAATTCGATACATTATGTGGACAAGATATAGTGGATACGAACTCATTACCACAGAAAACAAAATCATTATGTCTATTTCATCATATTCGATCTCGTATCTACGTCATTATCCCTAGGGCTGGTTTGTAAGCCAATATGTCCTCGATCTGATATACATGTTATCATGTCCATGTATTTCAGTTATTTTCATGATCTGGTATCTACGTTTTTATGTCCATAATATGATAACCACAATGTTATATCCAAGTATTTTATGTATTTTTATGATGTGATATCAACACAGTCATGTCCACGATTTAGCTAATGTGTCCATAAATTTTTATTTATAAATATTTAAAATATATGAAAGTGGATATTAAAATATAGAGAAAAGAAATATAATTCTTATTATAAAATAATTAATATTTTATGTTTCTTAAAATATAAAAATAATCAAATATATATATGAAAAGAGATAATCAAGTGTACTATAATAAAAATGATTTTAATTGAATAAAATAAAGAAGAGCAAAAATAGATTTTAAATGAATAAAGACAAATGAAAATCACCTTAAACATCAAAGTCACTTAATTTGTCATATTAAAATAGAAAAATCACCTAAAATGTAAATTTTTCTAACTTATACTCTCTCCAGTTTTGAATAATTTTCGTTTTAGAGATTTTTTTTGTTTTAAATTAGTTGACGTTTTCAAATTTCAATGCAAAATTTAATGATTTTAAATATTTTATAACCATTTGTAATCTGCAGAATATTATTTCATTGGTTGAATTGTGTTTAAGTGTATTGGTAATTGTGTTTTTCTTTTGAAAAACTAACAAATTAAATATTTTTTTAATCTGTGTGCATTCTTCTAAAACCATAATTAATCAAAATCAGATGAATCTTATTTTTATTTTTTAGAGATTATGATTAAAAACTTTCCAATAATAATGCTTTTAGAACACAGCCTTATATTTATTCTTATGTAAGTCACATTAATTTAGCTTGTTTAACATCTATGGATGGTTGAAACTCGTCCTGGGATTTATAACCGAACCGGTTTGTCCGAACCGAACCGAACCGACGATTTAGTGTTCGGTTATTGATCGGTTATCAGGGACAAACCGATCGGAAGAGATGTTAATTGTATTCGGTTATTGCCTCGGTTCGGTTCGGTTCATGATAACCGATCGGAAAACCGAAAATTTAACCTAAGTTTATAAAGATTTTTTTTCTTCCTGTCTCTCACACTCACGCCTCCGTCTCTCACACTCACACAGCCACCCCAGAGAAAAAAACCAAACCTCACAGTTTGTCTCTCACACTCACGCTTCTGCTTCCGCTTCTTACACTCACACAGTCAAATCCGAGAAAAAAGCAAACCTCACACTTCGTTTCTCACACCCAGACCTCCGCCTCTCACACTCACACAGTCAAACCCGAGAAGAAACTAAACCTCACACTTTGTCTTTTACACTTACACCTTCCTCTGATTTTCACTCCTTTTCATTATTCAGTTTAGTCTTCAACCTAAGGTTAGTTTTTCTTCCTCAATTTCTTGGTTATATTTCTGTAGATTTGGAAATTAGGATTTGAGTTTATTTCGAAATTGTTTAGCAATGCGGATGAAAACTTTAATTATTGGTTTGTATATGTGAATGCTTCTATTTTTAAGTCTTTCTTAGTTGTTTTCATCTGGTTTAGTTTGAATTTGTAAGTTGGGATTTAGAGTTTGAGTTTACTTTGAATGATTGTCTATTGTTTTATTAACTTGAATTTTATTTCTTCTGTTGTAGATGGCATCTGCTGAAGCCTGAAGACAACAATGATGATAATGATATACTTGGCGATCGTGTGTTTTCACGAATCATTAGGTAATCGTGTGTTTTTTTTTTTTTCTGTTTGTTTCGATGCTAATTGATTTTTTTTTTTTATAAAGACTCGACAAATACCACCAGAACCTGAGAACTAGAGGTAAAGTCCTCTTTCATATCTTTTAAAGCTGAATCAAAAGTTTTGGCTTTTAACTTATGATTTGAAATAGCTCTAGTTTGAAGTGTGAGATTTGATGGCTTAATTGTGTGTTTCCTTTTGTAGACTTGGAAAATACCATCACAAACTGAGAATTAGAGGTAAAATCTGGGACCTCTAATCTCTTTATCCCTGTTTTTCATCTCAAGACTTGTATTTTTTTTTATCTTTGATTTACATGTTATATGATTGTGCTTTGTGGTCGATGAAAGACTGTCTTTATCTCTCAATTTCTCTCTATGATATGGTACACGGTTGATAACTTAATGTTGTAAGTTGAAATGATTGTGAGTATTGTCTATTGTGATTGTATAAATGTGTTATTTGATGATTAAAACCGAAATTAACCGAAACTAACCGAAATTAATTGACTTTAAATGGTAAAATTTTCAATTTTTCGGTTAAATTCGGTAAGAACCTAATAACCGAAAATAACCGTTTATATAACCGAACCGAACCACTATTAATTTCGGTTAGTATCGGAATCAATTTTAATTTCCGAATAAACCGGATAACCGAAAAAACCGGACCGAACCGAACCAACAAACCGAAATCGCAGGACTAGTTGAAACCAAGATCAAATTAAGTTATGTTTGAATGGTGACATTTATTCAATTCCACACCACCTATGTAAACCCGTCCCGCACCGCTGTTTCCAATCACAACCTTAATATATAGAGATCGCTGAAAAAAAAAAGAGGGAGATAGAGTAAACTGTTAACCAACCACAACAGTAAAGATTTTCTCTAAACTTCGTTAATCTACACTAATGTATTCAGACAGGGTCTCTTTCATACTGTTGAAATTTTCATTACCTTCACAACTTTCCTTACTAAAACTAGAGATACGGACACACAAAACTCGGTGTGGGTTGATCTCTATCCACAAAAGCCTGAGATCAACAAAGTCTCTCTCTCTGAGTGTGACCAAATAAGGCAACAAAATACTCCTCTCTCTAAACAAATCTTTTAAAGAAACATTCTTTAATGGGATTTCAATGTCGAATTCTCTTCTCCTCCTCCTCTTGATCCTTCTCCGATCACCCATCACCGGTCTCCACATCCTCCTCGTCTTTCTTCACTCTCTCTTATAACTTAAACCCAACGCTGTTCTTGAGATCTCTCTCTCTTTCCATCTTCATGGCGTCGGTTTTCTTGTATCACGTGGTGGGAGATCTAACGGTGGGGAAGCCAGAGATGGTTGAGTTCTACGAGACTGAGACTGTGGAATCTGCCATTCGAGCGATTGGAGAGTCGACTGAGTGTGGGATTCCTGTTTGGAGGAAGAGATCGACGCCGTTGATTCCTGGGTTTGTGGAGAATAGCGAGATGAGGCAACAGAGATTCGTTGGGATTTTGAATTCTCTTGATATTGTTGCTTTCTTGGCTAAGAGCGAGTGTTTGCAAGAAGAGAAGGCTATGAAGATTCCTGTCTCTGAGGTTGTTTGTCCTAACAATACTCTGCTCAAACAAGTTGATCCTGGGACAAGGTTAGCTTCAGCTCTGTTTTGTGTCGTAAAGTTCAGGACTTTGAGCTTTGTGTTTCTTGAATGATTCGATGTGTGTGTGTCGGAGACTAGGTTGGTGTTAGTTGCATACATCTAGGATCACAACTTTGCTGAAAAGTGTCACATCTCTAGTTCAGTTTTGTGTCGTAAAGTTCGAGACTTTGAGCTTTTGTTTCTTGAATGATTCGATGTTTGTGTGTCGGAGACTAGTTTGGTTTTAGCTGCATACATCTAGGATCACAACTTTGCTGAAAAGGGTCACATCTCCAGCTCAATTTATCTCGTAAAGCTCGCAAATTTGAGCTTTTGTTTCTTGAATGATTCTCTTGGCTTAGTTCTGTTCGGTGTGTCTGTTCGAGACTAGTTTGGTTTTAGTTGCATATATGTAGGATCTTAACATTAACAGAAAGGGTCATATTTTAAAATTGATGTCATAAGGCTGCAGAATTTGAGTTTATGTTTCTTGAATGATTCTCGGTTTTGATTCTATTCCATGTGTTTTGAGACTAATTTGATGTGTGATTCGTAAATTCTACTGTTTTGCTCATTTGTTCATTTGTTGAATCATCCAGAGTTGGTCATTTCGTTCCAGTTTAGTTCTATTCGGTGTGTCTGAGACATTTAGATTTTAGTTGCATATTTATAGGACCGTGCATAGTCATGAAGCATATGATGTGTGACCAAGAAACCATATCTAGGATATAAACTTTACTAGAAAGGGTCACATCTTAAGTAAAGATGATCTTTGATTCCTAAATTCTACTACTGTTTTGAGCCTGGATCTAGTTGAAAACTAATTAAGATCCTATTTTTTCGTTGCTTTCATGTAGCGATGATAATTGACTGAATCTCTCAACATGGTTGGATCTAAGCAGAGAAACTCTGTCATATAGGCCATGTGCGTAGATACCAAACTTTTTATCTGATTTCGTTTTAATATAGCTACAAGAAAGTGGGACCTCTTTATCTTTTTATTTTATTGATTGATTCGTTTATATAGTAAGGAACATGGCCTCGTGCCTCAAATTACCAACCTTGGTTAGCAAAATGAAGTATACGATGTTTTCTTGTGCTCAGTGTTTAAAAACAAACATGTTTCAAACATATGGGAAAACACAACTACTAAATAGAGAATAGTTTAAAGTGCTCGAAACATTGTTGACTTCAACGTCCCTTATCTTGCTTATACCTTAGTCAATGCTTATTTTATGTCTGCAACTATCTTTGTTATTTGAAATGATAGTTTATGTCATCAACTAATAGAAAAACAGGAAAGACATGATTAAAAATGGACTTTTTCTTAGATTCCGAGATTCGAAGCATTTTTACTACATAAAAGGATTATTTTGTTTTTGTCTCTTACAAAAAAGATTCTACCTATCCGTCTCTCCTTTATCATCCTCACCCACTACAAACAGAATTGTTATTTGACTATAATCATGTCCATCAATGCTCATAGCCTTAACGAGTCATCCAATTTAATATAGGCCATTAACCCTAAGTAAATCAAATTGGACTTTCTTTTCATTTGTTTGTAAACCTGATAAGCTTTAACTGCTGCTATCTGGAATATCTTTAGCAGCATGGATTATATAAGACTAATGAGAGTCTATGTATGTTATTTATTGCCATGTTTCTCTGAGAATTTGAAGTGTCTTTAAGAGCAGGAAATGTAAAAGCTGGAAGATGCATATCAATTATTTCAGACACTGTAGAAAGTCATCCTCATTTGCTTGAAATCTCTTGTTTTCCAGTTGAAAGAGTCACAAAGTTGTTATGACTCGTGCATGTTACATATATGTGTTGCCCATTTCTTTGATCTTCTATAAGTAGACAACAGTGAATAGTTTTGTAAACCTATCAAATGCTGTTTAAAAGTGTTATATATATATATCCAAGATAGAGTGTTTCCTGTCTATCTGCATCCTTGTTCATCCTTTCTTATGCGTATTGACCAGGTGGGATCTGCTACATTTAGTTAAGTATGCAGAAACTTTTGAGGTTGCTCATATTGCCTTCTTATGTCAGACTTCAACTCACATACACCCTATTCTATACAATATGATATTTCCCTAAAGCTAACCTCCTATGCACTCTAAAACCGGATGCTTCTGTTGGCTCCCATGTTCCTTGATTCTCGTGTTACTTTACATAGGTTCCTCTGTTGCAGTTAAATCGATATATGTGTTGATGGAAGTACCTTCCTTGCTTTGTACAATTTTGTCTAGTCACTGGGCAAAAAGATCAAATGTTTGTATTGATGATAATTTTATTGTATCCATTGTAATGCAAGGTTGATAGATGCTTTGGAGATGATGAAACAAGGAGTGAGACGACTTCTGGTTCCGAAAAGCGTTGTTTGGAGAGGTATGAGCAAGAGATTCTCTATTCTCTACAACGGAAAATGGCTGAAGAACAATGAAAACTCTAGCAGTAGCAGTGGTCTCTCCGTTGACTCCAACAGGCCTGCTACGTCCAAGGCTTCAAGCCGGGACAAGTTTTGCTGTCTCTCGAGGGAAGACGTGATCCGCTTCCTTATAGGTGTCCTTGGAGCATTAGCTCCGTTGCCACTCACATCAATCTCTTCTCTGGGCATCATCAATGTAAACTACAACTTCATTGAAGCCTCTTGTCCAGCCATTGAAGCGACCAAAAGGCCGCCGTGTGACCCTAGTGCAATTGCCGTGTTGGAACAAACCGAAAACGAAAAACAGTTCAAGATAATAGGAGAAATCTCAGCGTCAAAGCTCTGGAAATGTGATTATCTGGCTTCAGCTTGGGCTCTAGCTAATCTGTATGCAGGGCAGTTTGTGATGGGAGTTGAGGACAACATGTCATCAAGATCATTCAGCGACTTCCTCCAAACTTCATTTGTTGGAGGAGACCAGAACGGAACAGCAACCACAAAGGCCAAGAAATTCAGTAGCAGGAGCATCGGTTTTAATCCAACAAGCCCGACAAGGTTGACCATTGGTAGGAGCATGTACAGGGGAAGAAGTGCGCCGTTAACTTGCAAAACATCGAGCTCATTAGCTGCGGTTATGGCTCAGATGCTGTCTCATAGAGCCACGCATGTTTGGGTTACGGAAGCTGATTCTGATGATGATGTTCTTGTTGGAGTTGTGGGCTATGGAGAGATCTTAGCTGCTGTTACTAAACAGCCTTCTGCATTTGTTCCTTCGAATCGGTCTTATGAAGGTTTTGGTAATGAAAACCAAAGCTAAGACTACTACACAAATCAAAAGGATTGTTACAATTTCTTTGTCTGTTTTCCTTAGAAAGGGACACAGTTTTGGGTGTTTGTCAAATTGTGTACTATTGAATTTTAGTATAAAGAGCTCAAAATAAGCAAAAAATAAACGAGCGATAATTTTTTATTTTTTTTTGGACAGTTATAAAGATGTTTCTCATTCATATTGCTATGTGATCTGTTGTTGCTGTAATAGTATTTACATGATTTATGTATAAAAAGATTTGTCTTGTTATATTTAAGAGATATATTACAGATAATACAGGTTGGCTATTATGGTTGAAGAAAGCAATATATGAGAATGGGGTCTATTCGGTTTTGACATATCATGAGAAACAGAGAGGTTCGCGAAGTTAGCTCTAGATATTAAATACACCACCGAATGTATTTAATAAACCCTCAAGTTGACCAAACAAATAATTGACTGAAAATACCACCTCTATATTATCATATTTGATCTTCTGCCATATAAAATGAAAATAAAAACAGAAAACAAATCAATAATGTATTAATGAATTTCAGTTATTAGTAGTTATACAATTGGGGATTAAATGTGTTTTCCCAACATTCCAACCTACTCAATTCATTGCATCTTATCTCTTTTGAGTATCACATTTGAGTATATGACTACTAAAGTCACTACTATATTCTGAATCTGTTGACTAGATATATACTTTTTGTTAATAGCATTATATATAGTTCGTAAATGAGGTGTGGAGAGTGAATTGAATTTACAATATTACTTTCAGTCTTAATTACTGAGCTTGAAACCAAAAAACTCGACAATAGGTTATATATCTAAGTGCAGTCAACATGTAAATGACCACACACAAAAAAAAAAGTTATTTCTCATACCAAATTTAGCTTCCTCTGAGGCCGGCAAAGCAGTTGATAACTTTATAGTGATGGGGTTCGATATATATAGTTTAAAGTAACACAAGAATGTCCTAAGCCATGCTTGCTTTAATAAGATGTTGTACGATTTTATCATCGTAGATATTTGATTTACTAAATGTATAAGTATCTTTGTCAAGTTATTAGTCCAAAGATAAAATCTAATGCATTTCTTGTTCCAAATTTACGGTTTGCATCTTTTTTTTTTATTAACTCAATCAGCTGATCCGGTCGGTCCCGGTAGGAACGCACCGAAATGCTAGAAATGTTACAGAATGGACTATTCCCATGGTTCAACGATTCATCGGACACCATGAATTCCGAGCGAAAACTCGGGTCGAACGGGCGATAAAATCCATGAGATCCAGTTTGGGCCACCACACCACCTATCCCGAATTTGGAATGCCTTCCGACTAATGTCATGGGGTAGACAGGCCGTATGCATTTCTGACTACCATGTAAACCAATTAGACCAATGCCCAACTGATAGACATCCCACACAAATGTGATTTTTGTTTTCAAAGAGGATCGAACCCAGATCTGGGAGTTTCACCATTAACCTTTTCTTTCCCCTACCACTGGACCACAGATGCGTGGATATGGTTTGTATCTTTGACAAATCAAAGACACGTATTTTATTCTCATAAAATAAAAAATTGAAATAATTATCTAAAACTAATTAAAATTAAACATTAATATAAAAGAATTGCTCAGAAGCCAAATCGTATAATCTAATAATTTCATAATAATACCCTTTTAATTAAGATAAAATGCAAAGATAAAGAAGATTAATGATAATTCTAAAGCGAGTTAAACATATAAATGCTGCAATAAATTGTCTTAATTTTACTTTGAACCATATATATATATGTATATATTTCCTTGTGCTATATATTTCCTCTATTTTAATTAAAAAATGATTTTTTTAGGTTTTCTGTTTTGTTTTTTTTTTTAAATTTATTTTTTAGATTGTATACTTTAAAATTAAATAATAAATTAAAACAAAAATATGAATGGTTTAACTTATTAGAAAATAAATAAAATAGTAAATTAATTATTAAAAAATCTATATTTAGAGGTAATATTTTCTTATGAGTTAAAAATTCAAGTTTAAACAAACTAATGGTACCCTAATTTTTTTAATTTCTATAATATTTAAATTTCATCCCTTCTTTCAAGATGCTTATATTCCATGTAAAAATTTTAAAAACTACAAAACACTAATAATACTAAAATACTATTTGATTCTTCCGTGCTCATGCACGGGTATGAATATTTATAGCACAAATATGAATATTTACAAAATAATTAAATCAAAATTATTGGTTAATTACTTTTTATTTGTTTATTAGTTTTTAGTTATTTTGTCAACTATATATATTCATGTAAATATAAGATTATTTTAAATAATTTTAGGATGTTATATATCTTAGTAAACACATGATTTTTGGAATAAGAATTTAGATCAGTATAGTTATTCATTTTTGGATTTATTATGTGGTATATATTCCTTCAAATTAAAATACAATTAGTTTTTTGGTTCTATTTAGGCTAAAATTGGATCGTTTTTTCCTATTAGATGTGTAAATCTATTTTTGGAAATTCTGTCAATATTGTTTTGGAAAAAGAAAAATTAAAAACCCTAAGTATATATCGGTATTAAACATGTGATTTTTGGTATAAGAATTTAGATCAGTATTATTAATCATTTTTGGATTTATTTCCAATTGAAATACAATAGTTTTTGGTTCTATTTAAGAAAAAGTTGGGTCGGTTTTTCGTCTTAGATTTGCAAATCTATTTTTGGAAAAATCTGTCAATTGATATATGTTTTTCAGGAAAAAACTAAAATTTAAAAACTCAAGTATACATTGGTTTCGAGTTGCATAAACAAACCAAATCAGTAATCTTTTGAAAGATCGTGAATGTATATGAGTATTTTTAAAAAAAAATTATATTAGTTGATTAATATTCACTTTTATTTTTCTATATTTTTAAAATTTTACGTAATTTATATGCATGAAAATTAAATGAAATATTATTTTAAATTTATATTGTTATCTTAATTAGACATGTGATTTCATGTATAAAAATTTGGTCATTCTAATTCTTTCTTTTTGGTTATTTATTTAGATTTGTAATATATTTTCATATAATTCTATATAAATTCATTATATACGTTTTTGGAAAAAAATTAGAAAACAAATTCTAAAATGTTGATCGAACCAAACTAATTATTTGTTGAAACTTTATGAATATATTTTGAATTAACGATTTTTATATATAAAAATTATTTCAAATAACTTTAACGTTTTCAACATTTCTTATTAACATTTTCACGTTTTTTTTTAGATATGTAAAACATTTTAAACAATTTCAAATACCTCAGGTTTAATTGTGATCATCCAAGTCTTGGTTTTTTTGGAAATCTTGATTATTTTAATGTTTTTATTTGTAATTATTTTAAAGCTCTTTCATTTTAATATTATTTAAAAAAAAAATTTCTTTTTTGGAATTAATGTTTTTATATCTAATAAACATTTTTTTATATTTCAAAGTACTTTTTTTTCAATATGATTTTATAAAATCTTTCCTTTTTGTTTATTTACATATACAAAATTATATTATGTTTTATTTTTTTTCTTTTATTAATGTGATTTTGAAAAACATTTCATTAAACAAAAGCATTAAATTAAAAATTTTTAGTAATAATAATTGTTTTAAAGTTATTATGATTTACAAAAACTTTTCTTTTTCGGAATTAAAATTTTTATATCTAATAAAAATATTTCTATATTTTAAAGTTATTTCTTTTAATGTATTGTTTAAATGACTTTCCTTTTTTTTTAATTTTCGTTTTTATATATATATAAAATTATTTCATTTTATTAATGTGATTTGGTTTTGGTAATGGCAAACAAATATAATAATTGAAATTCATTAAAAGTATCTTTGTAATTAACCTCGGTAATAATTAACGTGAGTGTGACATGTAGTAAACTGACTTCTCAAATAATATTATAGAGATGTCAAAATTCAATAGTTTATTTTTAGTAAAACTTATTAATAATATAACTAAAAAAAAGATATATAAATATTCTTGAACTTATTAATTTTCTTAAATTCTACAAGAGAGTTTCTCAAAGTTTTATGGTATATTAGTAAGGGCATGATTGTGTTGAATGGTGTTTTTGAAAAAGATTATGAGGGGTTTTGGATTTTTTGAACAATAAATAGATCGTATTAGCTCACTACACAGTGTTAGTAAATAATAATAACTTGTATGGATGCATCTATCATGTGAGAGGTTTGCCACAAAGAGATCCCATCTCTCCATAATTATATTTTTGTGATGATATGATGATTCATCTTTTAAATTCTAATGTATAGAAAGAAAAAAGTTACAAGGAAAAAAATATGAGAACTGTATTTCAGCAGTCATTCATCTTACTATTGCGAATGATTCACTATTTTTATCAAGAAAATAATATAAGTTTTGCAACATTGTAGAATATTTTCAGGATTAATGAACAATGCTCTAGTCAATTGATCAACCCAGCTAATCAACAATAACTTTTGGATCAAAAATCCTTGATTGTTTGTAAATACCATTAAAAAAATTATATGAATAGAATGATAATGATATACGACAGTATTTAAAGATACCAAAGCAATTTGGTCATAAAAAAATAGGAATGTAAATTTCAGTATTCGGCTTAAATCTTGTCTTTTGAGTAAAGAAGTTTTGGAACCCAATATATATAGGTATTAGTTCGGGTTTAGGTTAGAATATATAACATTTTTTCTTTTTTAGATTTAGACATAGAAAAACGATTGAATTTTTAAAGTTTTTTTATCGGGTTCATGTATTTCGAGTCGGGTTCAGGTTTGGGTTTCAGGGTTTATGTTCGATTAATAGAGCTTTGATTCGATTCCTTTTAGTTTCCGATTAGTTTGATTCATAATTTTGAGAACCGGTAAATATCCAAAAATTCTGATTCATGCTCGGGTATTTACTATTCGAAACACCTAAAATATATTCAAAATTTTTAAAATATATCTAAAAACCCGAATATATACCTAAAATCTGAAAATAATCATAAAAATTGGATTAAAATTAAAAAGTAATATCTAAAATATAGAAAAAATACCCAAAAATCTGAAGCAAAACTAAAAACATCTATCCAAAATATAAAAATACATCTGTATTACCCAAAAAGAACTTATACCTTGAATATTTTTAGGTTAGTCGAATAATATCCCAAAAACCTAACTGATATTCACAAATAAAAATAAATAGGAACTATCAGGTATTTTGGCTTTACTAAACTCGATCCAAACCTTTTTCCATGGTCAATTCCAGTTTAGATTTTTGGGTAAGATTTTTTTTTTCCCAGGCCTAGTAAAAATGAGATGTTTAGCTATATGATCAATAAGATTCGTAAAAGAATATCGGATGGAATTCCAAATTTCTATCACCAGCAGCAGATTAGATTTTCCATAAATATGTTGTGCTTGTGATGCCAGTTTTTCAGTCATATTTAAAATTTGCTCTCAAATAGTGTGGGAGATTATAAGTATGCACGTTTTTTTACGATTTGATTTTCTTTTCTCAAATATTGTCTTTTCTCATCAACTTATCATATGAGTTTGACTTGCTGGTCAAATGTAGTGGATCCTATTCATGGTGTTTTTTTTTTTCTTTTTGAACTTTACCTATTCATGGTGTTTCATTGACTTTACAGCATAGTGGGTTCCCGTGTTAATTTTTGTATGTATTGTCGGCTTACGAGTTAGATCATAGATAAGATGAGGACAATAATAACATATTAACACAACATTTTTTATGTTATGATACAACATCAATAAAAACATTTGTTTTGTTTCAAAAGTTTTTAATTTTAGGTTGAAAAGGGTTTAGAATATTAAGAACAAACATGTGCATAATGGTGATACGATAAGGTTTTTTTTTTTGGAAAATTACAAAACAAAATAGTATTTAAACTAATCCATGTAAATCGTTTTGTTGGTTTTGATTTTATAGTTGTATCTAAATCTTGGGAAAAAAAGCTCTATATCTTTGTTCATAAAATATAACTTTTAAAATATCATGTATCATATGGTAGATAATATGTTACCATGCAAATAGCATTTTAATCTATCATGAACATACATAATTATCAGTAAACTAATTATGGGTAAATCGTCAGTTCCCCCAAAAAAATTTAGTTCCTTCGCATTTTTTTTATAAAATATAATTTACAAAATCATAATGGGAAAATTGTTAAATTGGCAAACTATTACTTTCTAAGAAAATTGTACAATTTTTAAAAGCCAATCACGGGGGAAACTGATATGGTCAAATAGTCTCAACTCTCAACAGTAATGCATTGACTAAATTCTCAACAAGACAGCTTTATGGTGTGTCATGTGTGAATACTGCATAATAATGAACAATTAGTAATTAATTTCAGATCTTCCGATTAAAAATGTTAACAAAAGAGAGGAGAGAGAGAGAGAGAGAGATAGCATTAAGTTGGAACAAACATTTGATTCAAACATCTCTTACAATAACAATGTTTATTTGCACTGTCAATAAGTAAACATATTCTAAGATAATGATAAGATGTTGTCTAGTCCCCTGCACTTGAAGATGAATAATTGTTTTTTAACTCAAAAGAAACTTTCTGTTCCGTCTATTTTAAACTAAAACGAGCACTTAGATCTTATCAGATCAGAACAGAGCACTAAACTTGATCCATTTCTTAATAATCTTAACAAATCACTCCATCCCAAAAGGCTTAACTTTAACAGCTTCCACATCCCTACCATCACCATCAACACCATCATCATCATCATCATATTAATATTCTTCCAAATGCCAACTAAACCCAAAAAATATGACTCTTCCCAAGATATGCTACAAGTACAATCCATAAGAAACAAATTAAAGTGAAAACAGAAGGAAAAAACAAAAACAGATATAGAAAGTGATTGAAGAGAGAAGAGAAAAAAAAAAACAAATCTAGCTTGAAGTGTGAACAAGATCCTCCACAAAAGACCCTAAAAATTATCAGAATGGCAATGCAAAAAAGAAAATTAATTAATGAGGATGATGATGTTGCTGCGAATAGTAGGTAATGAAATTTAATGAAGACTGAAAATAAAAATTTATAAACAAAAAATAAAAATAAAGAACCAAACCAAGAACAGATATTCCCCCTTTCACACTTTGGCAGATGAAAATCAAGAAGTTGATTTTACCCTTTCTCTGCTCCCTGGATTAAATCAGAACCAAACATCAAAACAAAGGAACTGAGAAGAGAATCACAACTGGAAGTAGTAAAATTAGAAGAAGCTTACAAATGGAAAGATCTCAGATATGGCAACCAAAGCAATTGCAGGATTTGGGAGTGAATGAGCAATAACCAAAGGGTCTATTTGGGATGTTGCAGTTAATTGCATAGCAACAAGGTGAAGGCAAGCAAAGTCCTTTAGCACCTCCACAACAAGTACAAACTGAACATATCTGGAAACTCCCTAGCTTCCTTCTTGTTTCATTCATCACCATAAACTTCTCCTCCATTAATGGCACCATCGTCATCTCTCCTTCTTTAGAAGCTGTTGTTAGCTCATTTGCCTTACAAATTCCAACATAAAACTCCAATCAGAGAGCGCATAACAAAGCATAATGGAGAAGCTCAAATACCCATTTTCTAAAGCTCAAGACTTTAAAATCAGACAAACAAAAGGTTCAATTTTTCAGTTGTATCTCACTAAACTCAGTAACACCCAAATGAAAAAGAAGAGAAGGGATCTAACCCAAGAAGTCAAATTGAGGATAAAAACGACAAGGGAATGGTAAGAAACACACACTCACCTGGAGACTGAAAGTGAAGAAGATTGAGAAGCAAAGAAGCAACAGAACAATAGAGATCTTCGATTCTTCTAAAGCTCTCATCTTTTTTCTTTCTTAGTGTGAAAAGAGTTGTTGTTGGGGTTTATATGTGTAGGGAGTTTAGTAAAGTAGCGAAATGTCTTAATTGTATTTGCTCTCTTCTTCTTGTTCTTTCTTCGTTCTCCTTTCTTCTCTCTCGAGCTACTTTTTTCAATTATTTAGTTAAAACATTTATTATTTTGTAGAGGAAAAAAAATGTTTTGTTTTATGAGGGAATATGTGGGGTCCATATTTATTATTCTTTTATTTCCCACTTCATTACCTCACACTCACACACCAATATGGAATCAAAATATTGAAAAACCAATGCCAATGGTAATAAAACAGCTTCTTGTTTCTTTTTTTTTGGTTCGGAAGGATCAGATTCTGTTGGTGACAAATGACAATTTTTCCTAAAGCTGATTTGATTATTTTCCCTTAGAACTTGGTGCAGTGCAGTGAAGAAGATACCAAAGAGGAGAAAACTATAGAAATAGAACCGATAGTCCGATACAGCTTCGTTGGTCAATGACAACAATTTAATACAGTGTCATAAATTTAGTGAGCCTTTTGACATTACTTCCATATAGATCCAATTTTTAATAGAGAAATTGTGTGTGAAGTGGCCTTAAACAGCTTTAAAATTAGTCAGAATGGCTGTTACATTTTGATGTCGTAACGAAAAGTCGAAAACGCTCTTATTTAAAACGAAAATGCTCATAGTGTCTCTTTACATTACTTCTTTTTCTTCTTATTTGATCACGTCAATTTCTAACTATTAATTATATCATCATATTTTATAAAAATAATAATCGAATCATCTAATATTATTAACTAGATTAGGACATGATATGCAGATAAAAAAATATTTAATATTTGTGAGAATTTTCATAATCAAGATTTTAATTAAGTCATCGAAACTTATATTTTATATTTTGAAACTTATATTTTATATTTCGTAATTGAGAAATTCAATAAACTTTTTAAAATTAATAAAATTTTAATTAACTTTTTATATATATATTTTATTATTAAAATGTTATACTTATTTAACAAAAAGAAATGTTTACAAACTTTGACTTTAAACTAAAAGTCAAAAGAGATAAGAGATAGAAAAATATAAAAGTTCTGATTACTTAAAATCTAGATTAGTTAAAAGTTCTGAAAAAATAATCTATTTAAATAAGTAAAAAGGTTTAAGATAATTTTTTCATATTACATTATTTAAAATAAAATATAATTGATAATAAAAATAGATATCTTAATGAATTCTATAAAAAAAATTTAGCTGAGTAAATTTTAAAATTAGAAAGTGTTTTTACATAAAGATATAAATTTACTAACAGATAATTTCATACAGAATAACAAATTATTAAGAACTAATTAACATCAACATAATAAACCAACTACATTTTAACGTTAACAATAATTAAAGTCAATATAAACAATACTCAATTTTTATGTAATCACAAAAATGAAAACAAATGTAGATAAATATTATTAAAATGAACGAATAGTCTACAGTAGCCGGCCTTTTTTCATCTTCGTTGAAATCAGTTCGAGCTACCGAGAGGCGGAACGCCCTAATGTAGATCTTTGGGTCTGATTTTCCAGAGAATTATGGGATCTTGAGTTTTCCAGTATCTCTGATTTGGGTGTTCGCGATTCGATCCGTGAACGGAGTTCGTCGCATTTCCTCAATCACCCGATCAATGTCGGGGCCGAGCTTGTTTCCCTGTGAATTCTCGAGTTTAACCTCATGACATTGGCGTTTGTTTGTTCCATGTATCGCTTTGGAGGGAATCGGTATGTATCATTCTGTGATCATCTATGGTCTATTTCGCGTGTTATTGACGTCGACCTCTCCAAGCGGTACTGAATAAGGGGCTTCGGTCTTGAACCCCGATAAGGGTAGAGTACGCGAAGTGGATGCTAGACCGTGTGTTCCGAAATACAACCGTTCTCTTGCACCGCACTCTGGGGGCGGAGGTGGAGATGGTGAATTCTCGCTATGAGGTCCCAGATTTCGTGTTGTTGACACGATAGGTGGGGTTCGCAGGAAACTCGGGCTACCATTCACGGTTGCCAAGATCGGGAATGTCCTACATCATGGTGGTGACGTGTAGTCTGGGAGAAGTCTAGATGAGTGTGTGGAGGCGGACTCACCCGAGCTCGTCCTTCAAACATACCCGTCGTTTGCAGGATGAAGATGGGGGACCCTGTTATTGCAGACCCCCTGCGTTCTTGCCTTTCAAAATGGGTTTCGAGAGCCCCTGACGAAGCTTCCTGGTGTGGAGTTCTCTCAACCAGTGTAGTTGCATTTTTCTCATTTCCCCTAGTTCGTTTGAAATGTTTAGAAGAGGGGAAACAGGTTGGAGACCGGTTCTGGAGGTCGTGGTGATCGGGTTGCTAGGCCGGATCCACACATTACCACCAGATGCTCAGCGACCGTTGTTATCGATCCTGAAGGGATTGGTGGTGGGACGATCACAGTGTCGGAGACCATGGTAATGTGTACGGGTGCAGTTCTAGAACTGCTCCCTGCCGCTCCTCCAGCTGCGGGAGTGTGATCCGTCCCTTTCGAGGTTGGGGGATGAACCGGGGGGTTCACCGTGGATGAAGGTTGAGAGGTGGTCTTTGCAGATTCGGTTGTAATAAGATCCATATCGTACTGATGAATCTCTGAACTGACTATTTAGATAAAGAAATCTTTGGACATAGTCCCCATAGATGACGCTAATTTGTGAGCACCAAAACTCACAAAAAGAATTTAAATTGATTTATGTATAAAATCGGATACAAAAGGGGATTAAGCATAAGAAAGATTCTCTCTGAGTTGAATAAGAGATTATAAGTAAAAAATTGGACTAAATGTGTTATGTTTACAGAGAGAAAAAGGAAGATGTAGTCTAATAGCTCATGATCAGATTGCTTGATGTGTTCTCTCTCTTCAGTCCAATCGTCTTCTTATAGTTCCCTTCTTTACTCTGCCTCCCGGAGATCTCGGAGCTCCTAACCCCCTCCTTTATTCCTGGACTGTTAGTGAACCATATCCTTACTTAGTCTTTCCCTTGACCATCGTGCATTATGGACTTCTGAAGACGTAATGGGTTTCATTGACCCAAATCCAATGTGTGGATTTATGGTCAAACACCTAACTAATTGCTTTTGGGTTCCATTGCATCTATTGGCCATAAGCATTATGTATTGTGCATGATCTATGGACTTTTCAAATATATAATCAATAACATTTATTCTTTTTGTGTTAAGAAATTTGGACCTATAAAAAATTGTTATAAACTCAGTTATTTCCATTTTGAAATGATTTATTTACTTCTCTTTTAATTTTATAGTATAGTTAGAATTTTTTTTCTATAAACAGGGTTTTAGATTTTGATCGAAGAATTTAATTTTGTAAGTAAACAGTTTTATTTAAATCAATATTTGCCAACAAGGCTTAGGCAGTAGTTATACATTTTATAACTAAAAAATATATTAATCATCTGACTTCCAATAATGTTACACTAGTTTTCATTTTTAATTTTCAAATAATATTACAAAATAACAAAATATAATAAGAGTAATATCACAAAAAAAAACCATTTATAAACCATGAAACTTACATTCAGAACTGCATGGTTATCGTGCGTGGTCCGCAAAAAGCCGTGAGGCCGAGAGTGTTTGTGACCCACATTGTTCGGAAGCTAACGGGAATTTAACTAAAATAATCTTCGCAAAGCCCAATTCTCCAATTCCTTTGTCCCTTAGGGTCCATTACATCTACTTTATTTAATATTACCGATGTGTTAAATTTAAAGTTTGATTTTGCATAATACTAGGTTTTTCATCCACGCTACGCGTAGGAATTTTCTAATATAATTTTTATAATCAATATAAATATGTTTTAATTATATATTTTCTAAAAACATTATTAAAATAAAATATATTTATTTAATTCTATATAATTCTTAATATATAACTAATTTTNTATAACTAATTTTATAACTCCAGAAAGTTTCAAACAAAAATTAAAATATTTTTACAAACGGATATAAATTTTTTTACAAATATAAAATAGTTCAATTTAATATTTTAGATTTTT
>OVBI01001230.1:0-39132 GCA_900406495.1 Sisymbrium altissimum | reverse complement strand
CAAAAAAAAAAAAAAAAAAAAAAAAAAAAAAAAGACGAGAGGAGGGAAGTCAACTATCCAAAAAGGGAAAGAGAAGTTGGTGGGACTTTGCAAAGGCACACGGTTTTTTGGAAAAGCTCCAAAAGTTTTAGCTATTAGAGCATGATTATTTCTATACCATGATTTCTAAAAAAAAAATAACATAAAATATTATATATTATTTTTTATGTAAAAAGAGTATCTAATACTTAGAAATACTCAACAAAAATTTCTGATCTTAGAAATTTTTGTTGAATATTCCTAGATATTAGAAACTTTATTTGCATAAAAAATAATATACAATATTTTATGTTATCAATTTTTTTTAGAAATCATAATATAAAACCTTGTAATAATAGTACTTTTAGACCCGCTTCAAAAACACAAATAGACAACATGTCATTATCAATTACTATTTCTTAAAAAAAAAAAACAATTTACTTTTTCTATATGCAACAAAATTCTAACGCCAAAAAAAAAAAAAAAAAACTAACCCTATTCCCCAAAATCAATTTTCATCGTCGCCTCCTCCTTGTCTCTTACCGGTGACTTTCGACGGTGGTTCTCCTCACATCCTCCACTATCACCTCCTCCTTTCATCGTCACTGTCGCTCTCTAAATCATTTACAAACCTAGCCGCCGTCTTTTGCTCTTCTTTCTAGTCCCTTCTTATTCTGGGTATTTTGATATTTTTAGTCTTTAGTCTTGAAATGAAATTCAATTATAACATGTGTTGCTGTTAGTTTCTCTTTTGATGGTTGTAAGCAATTCACGGGTTAATTTGAGTTTAACCAGATTGTTTGTTGATTTGCTTTCTCGGTTTCTGAGACATTTTACTTCTTACTGTAAACTTTGTTTCGGTTTCTGAGAAAGTCAGTTTAGTGGAGCTCTCCCAGTCACACAAATTCTAAGGTTTTATTCTGTTAGTAGAATACTTGTGATAATACCTAACAAATTTCGACTTAAGCTGACTCTTGATTTTTAATCTAGAAAATGCCTTGTTGGATGCAACAACTGACTGCACTGCTCGACTTATCTGCATAACGCTAGATTTTGCATTGAAATCGTGGTTTATCAGAATGTTTACTTCTTCTTTGAAATCTTGTCACCCATACCCGAGGAAACGTGATCAATGTGTAAACCATTCGAATGAGATTAGCACTTTAATATTCCGTCTTCTTTTTTTCTTTCATTAATTATCATCTCTGAATTTCTGTTGAACAGTTACCATTTGGCTTGTTTCTGCATCTCTTTTGGTCTCATCTTATTGATTACTTTCCTTGTGTAATATGCCACTTGTCTCTGGTGTTATTTATTTTGGTTTCATCTCCGTTTTCTGCCATCATCATCACTTCATTCGCTATTATATTCCTCCTCACAACTTGAATCTCGAAACCTTGCTGGTCGTCGAAGACACACCAAGAATCAAACCGAAGAAAGCAGCGGTCGTGGACGTACCCGTGGTGGTCGTTAAGCATTTTGCAGTGATCCAAAGTTTGGTCTTTCAGTTTGTAAGAGCAGGATTGTAAAAGATCTATCTTGTAGTGAGATTTGGTGTCATGAAGACAAATTTTTGTTATCTTTCAAGTTTTCATGATTTTAAGATTTGATACCGTTATTGCCTAATTTATAAAACTAGTTCATGATACACCAACCACTTTTTAGGTGACTTCCCAAACAAGCCTGAGTTAGGATGTACGTAAAGTAAACGGTCTGACTGAGTTCTTTCACTCTTGCAGAATGCGGAAAGAAACCCGCCAGGATAGCCTTCTAATACATCCGGACATTGTCAGCCATGTATTGCTGGTTTCTAGGTCGGTAAAAGATGGAGTTCCCTGTAGACGACAACATGGCGGCTATCGTGATTATCTCTACCGAGCACTTGTACTTTTCCGAACCAACAATCATCTTCGATAACATCGGATCAACGGGAAACTCCACCATTCTTTCCCCTAACTTAGTAATCTCACCTTTTCCATCCAAAGCACCCAGAGCATAGAGCAACTCTAGAGCCTTCAATAGAGCGTTTTCAGGTGGAGGGTCCATGAAATCAAAATTGAACGCATCTTGGATCCCAAGACTCTTCAGAGTAAGTACAACACTTGCAAGGTTTGCCCTTTGCACTTCCGGTATTGTAGTGGCCTCCAAGTCCTTGACGTTGTACAACCGGAAACATTTCCCCGGACCCGTTCTTCCAGACCGACCAGCTCGTTGCTCTGCGGAAGCCTTTGAGATGGGAGTTTCAAGCAGTGACTCCATTCCGGTTCTTGGGTTGTATGAGTTGATCTTGGTTTAAAAGTTAGAATAAAGAACGTTAAATTTCAAATGAATATATCTTAATCTATAAAAACTGGATGTGTATAGTAATTAAATTTTCTCGCTATATATAGATACGTGTTTCACACTCTAAAGCCTGAGCTAACCGATACGGATGATTATTAAGATTCATTCCTCGGTAAGACCTCTCTCCATTGTTTGATTGGATTTCGTAGTTAAGTAGGGATCTAATGGATGATTATATATTGATTCCGTAATTTGGTTTATGCCTTTTTTTCAGAGGGTGTTACAAAGGTCGTATGGAACTTGAAACTCGAAATCCAGGTAAAACATTTGCCATCGAAAGCCCCCAACGGCCCCAAACAATCAAATTAAACGTGCTCCCCTAAATTTGCAAAGGTGGTCTGGACTTTGTTAACTAGATGCTCTCCATAGACAACTCTTTTCGAAACTTTAGATCTTTTATCTCCTGAATACTTCTCTTTGAAGATATCCAATGACTCAACCATCGCGTCAAAGTTAGTCTGTTCGAACAAGAAACATGATTCAAAATCCGAAGTCGAGAAGAACATAAAAACTTTTACAAGTTTACTATACCTCGTAGAAAAATGCGATGCATACACGGTATAGAGGAGAGTTATTGATCACTCTATGAAGTGTGGATTCGTATACTCCATTTGAAAGTATCTGCATATTTAATTCCCAAATGTTTTCAAGAATTTTCTAAACGAAAGAGAGAGAGAGAGATTAGAAAGAGAGAGGGGACAAGCAAAACCTTTAACATGTCACCGATGTTACAGATGAATGATCCAGGGATTGGAATAGCTGATATCCAATCACCGGCCACGTCTTTCACCTTTTCAAAGATACAAAAAAAAGAAAAGAAAATCTATTAACCATTTATTTTAGGCAACAAAATCAGGTAAGATCTTGGTAATAATATATACCTGAAGAGCGGTTTTGTCATCATCTTGATTTATAAGCGTCAACAAGCCTACATATTACGGGTTTTCATAAAACCAAACAAACAAAGTTATGGTATTTCTTTCGTTTGATGAGACAAAAAATTATGAAGATATTCATCATCTTGATCCGAGTTGGAGCTTACTTACCATAGTCAGTGTGAGCTCCACTAATATTTTATAAACAAGAAAAGAAGAAACGAGTTATCATCCCTTTACCACTAATGAATTTGAATAAAAAGAAATGTCTCCGTAGTAAAACAATAAAGAAAAAAGTTTATTACCATCCGATATCATTTTCTGAGTTTACACCTGGATAACCAATAATACGCATGACCCAATAAGGGTCTCCAACCATTTCTCCCTCAAACTCATAAGGTGATCCACCAAGAGCTAAGGAGATTCCCCTCATGATGTTCCTAGAAAGATCTTGCAACCATCCATGGAATGAAATTACAAAACTAAGAATCACTAAGTTGGAAACAAAAGAAATAGAAAAATGTTAAAACAGATCGAGTACACACCTGTGCATAGCTTAATATAGTCATCCATGAACTCTTTGTATTCTTGAGGATTCTCTGGCCTTCAAATAAAACGCCAAACATAAAAAGCAATAACAAAAAGAGATATAATTTAAAGAAGGCCAAACCTAATGTAATAACTTAAAATATCATGGCCATTTGTACAATTTTTTATATTTTAACGTTTTAAATCGTGATTTCGTTATTTTTACCATTATATATTTATAATATTTATCAAGTGTTCAATTTCTTTAAAAGTGATTTAGTTATTTATTATGAGCTATTAACAAAATACAGCTTAAAAATCATTAATCTATGAATTGTTATATAATCCTTTAATTGAAACTCTATTCAGTTAAAATGTTTCCACTATAATAATATCATTTTTTTTGCCAAAACTGTAAATATCATATAATGAATATAATAATATCATTTGACCAACTTTATTCAATTAAGATGTTTCTTATTCTATCATTTGACTATCCACTTTTCATATGTATCAAAGATTAACAAAAAACACTTTAAATAAAATTCTGATCAATTAAAGCTGGTAAAATTTCGTCAGTTTTTTTTCTCCAACACAAACGTAAATGCAAAAAAAAAAAAAACTTACCACTGGTTTGGCCCTTCCAAAACCTTTCCAGTTTCCCCATATTTTCCGTGCTGGAACTCTCTGTAACACTGTCCATAAGAGAATAAATACAGATTAGTAGAAGCAATACTACTTGGATAAGATGGCTCTAGCGATTGGCTAGTACTTTTGATACAGACACAGTCACTGACTTACATCAATGGCTTCGTGAAAATCTTGTTTCCCACTCGTAAAGTTTACTCCAATTCTCTGGTATCCCCTGTGAAACTCCACACCAATTAATGATCCTCCACAAATACTTTTTGATTCTCGGAAATACTTTTTGTATTTATTCGTTTTATTTTCGGTTCGTGGATCTCTTTTCCGGAAACAGTAGTAACGAACGTAAAAGCACTAAAGATTTTTTGTTTCCGATTTTAATTGGATCTTTCTTTAATTTTCAAACGAATATAAAGTTATGTTTGGTTTTAGATATTTTCATTTATATTAATCATAAAGGACATATTCTGTGTTTGTATTGTTTTGTTTTTGCCTTTTTTCTTTTTCTTTTTTTTTTTTCATTTTACACCAAGTTGAAATCACTTTTTACATGCAAAGGGTGTACTTGGTTTGATTCGACTTCTAATGAATTTTAAATCATAAAAACTAAATAGTTGTACATAATATTACTACTTCAATATACTAGATCATTCTTAAATGAAGTTCGAAGTATTTTCCCTCTTCTTCTCGACCATGACCACGACAAGATAATCAAGTCGCGGACAAAATCAAAACATGCAATTGATTTCACTATTTATGATGCAACTATTTTATTTTTCTAGTTTACCGGATTGGATCCGATCTGTTACAAACGGTGGAAATGCCACCAAACTCTCCTCCATGATGTAATATATTTATCGTTGTGGGACAAAAAGGAGATCATCTTATAAAAGATACATTGTTTCTTTGGCAATGCACAAAATAGTACCAATGTGACTAAAACATGATACACGTTTGGATCATATATTTGAGAACAAACCTGTAACCAGCTGCTGGAGTAATCTTGATCTTAAGCTTCTCCTCATATGGAAGCTCGAAGAATTGATGTGTCATCTCTTTCACCTTCTTCATAAGACTCTCCGAAATTCCATGACCAATCTGCTCCACCACACTCACCAATCCAAATCATCAGACCATGCGGAAACATTTTATGAAACCACAAGAAAAATGTAAACTCAAACTTTGTTGTTACCACGTAGAAGAATCCGACGTCCCGACAAGCCCGGTCTAGTTTTCCGACAACCTCCGCCACGCCAGCATCCTTCATCATGTCGGGATCATCGCATTTGACTAGTAAAGGACTGATATCTGGAACAACATTGTCTCAATTTTAGTTTCCTTGGCATAATATGAAATAAAGCTTTAATGATGAGAGAGTGATCATATTTGAACGTACCGATAATTGGCAACTGTGATTTGAAGTTTGTAGCCATCTCAGATTCTTTTAGACAATGACGGAAGCTGTTCGAGTTGGTCTATTATATAACTATCTTAAAAAGGAAAAAAATGAAATATCCTAAATGGTTGTGCTATTACTTTTCAAAACCCATAATTGTCTCTTGGGATCTTTAGAGGCCAAACAACTAGGCTGCCGCAGCCGCCGCCGCCGCCCCACTAGGAAATGATAATCCTTGGACCGTTTTACTCCATCATTATGGATATCTACACACCTGTGACAATGCATTATTGATAAACTCCACAACAAAACAGCGATATATCACGTGTTTAATTAAAACGTTTTGTACAATTAAAATAAAGTATCAGTAGTTGCCGAATCTAGTAAAATTTAGGTGGAAAAAAGAAAGCGAGATTTCATTAAACCAACGTGCGACATTCATTAATTTATCTAATTTGTAACTTTCAGTATGGATTGTTTTATATATACTGGAGTAAAATAATCAATATAAAATTCAACACCACATGTAATGTAAGTTACTTAAACAGTACTGGTAATTAGCGTAAATCTTATCTTTTTACCTTATTTTCATGCTTAGAATATGCTTGTGTCTACGGCATATAATAAAGTTTTTTATTTTATTTTATATAATAAAGGTTAATACAATATTAGCTGTTAAAAGCATCCACCGATGTGGATATACTCACATGTGAATATTTAGCAATATAATAATATTATATAGAATATGTTAGATTATATTATTAAAATTAAACTATAAATAAAAATTAAATTAATTACAATTAGACATGTGATAATAGAAATTCTGAAGATATCTTGTAGCAGATATTTTTACAAAAGTTTTCACCCCTCTCATTTTTTTTTTATATTTTTTTTTTTAATTTTAGAACTGCAACTACATACTATCGATAGAATTACTCTATGAATTTACTAATACAGAACGCAATGTAAGGGTGGCGAATTAGCTAGTCACATATTAGCCTTATGGCTGCTGTGTTGTGTGAATGGTCAGTAAGCTCATCTATAACAATGTCGTTAGTGATTCATCTCAACACTAAAACAGGATTAAACCCAGTTTTGGTTATGGATCATTAACTATATGTTTTGACTTATTTCACCTTAGAGTAAAGTTCAAAAAACAAAAAAAAAAAAAGAACCGCAATGTGGATACGCGTTTAGTTCACGGTTCAATCTTGGTCCAACCGAAACAATTTGATTTCACAAAGTTTTACCATTTTCCAACCCAATTTAAAAATAGAAACTCAACCATCTTGGGCCTAAGCCCATCTAATATTTATGTTACTAATTGTAGGCCTTTTAGGCTAATCGCTGGAAGATAATCGAGCTCAGTTAAACCTCTCGACTTCGATCTGAGAGAGAGAGAGTTCTATCTTCCTCGTCGTCTCCTCCTCCGTGGCCGCTCACGCTTAACGCCGCACTGACGATTTCTCTCATCTTCTCTGATACTCACTGGTAATTATTCTTTTCCGCTTCAATCAGAGATCTGTTTTTGTTTTCTTAGATTCCGTTTGGTTTTAGGTTGCGATTGATTTCGGTTAGGGTTTCGAATTGAATCTGAACCAATCTCTTCTCCGATTTAGGGTTTCGTGATATTTGGTTAATAGAGAAAGATGTACAACGGAATAGGATTACAGACCGCGAGAGGATCAGGGACTAATGGTTACGTTCAGACGAATAAGTTCTTCGTGAGACCTAGGAATGGTGGTAAGCCTGTTAATGGTGGAAAAGGTTTTGCTGATGATCAAGGAACCGCTGGTTTATCTAAGAAACCTAACAAAGACATCCTTGAGCATGACCGTAAGCGTCAGATTCATCTTAAGCTTGCTATGCTTGAAGACGAGCTTTCTGATCAAGGCTTTTCTGATGCTGAGATTGCTCAGAAGCTTGAGGAAGCTAGGTTGAAGTTTGAAGTTGCTGTTGATGAGAGTCATGCCTCTGGTGGTGATTCGAAGATCTCTGATACTCAAACTCACCAGGTTGCTGCTAGGAAAGAGAAGCAGATGGAAGCTTTTCGAGCTGCGCTTGGTTTGCCTGATCAACAGCAAGCTGAAGAAGGTATGATTGAAGAGGAGCCGACAGGGGAGGGTTTTGAAGGTGGTAGAGTGAAAGAGAGGCGTGAACATTCGTTTTTGGACCGAGGTAGTGGGAGGAAAGTGGATGAGGATGTGGAGGTGAGAGATGTTAAGGGTAAGGAAAGCAAGAAGCAGCGTGGTGGTGATGATGATGTGGATGTAGTGAAGCGTCATAAGAAGAAAGAGAGCAAGAAGAGAAGACATGATGATTCATCTGAGTCTGATGATAGTGGTCGTGACCGCAGAAGGCGCTCTAAGAAGAAAGCTAAGGGCCGTAAACATAAGAGTGATACTGAAAGTGATTCTAGCAGCTCGGATTCTGACTCTGACAGTGGAGAGAAGAGGAGAAGGAAGGCTACGAAGAAACGCGGTAGAAGCAGAAGAAGTGTCTCTTCTGAATCTGAGTCCGAAGTTGAGAGTGACGACGGCAAGAAACTTAGGAAGTCACACAAAAAGAGTCGGTCCTCCAACCGATCTGGTTCGAAAGATGTAAGGGACAAACCTGATGAAGAAACTAGAGGTGGGCGGAAGAGGCATGATTCTGATGTTAGCGAGCCTGAATCTGAGGATGAGAAACAACAACTGCGAAAGAAAGAAGAAGCTTACCGTGGAGGACAAAAACAGAAAAGAGGTGAAGAAGACGAGAAGTCTAATCATCTGAAGGACAGGCATAGAGGTGGTTCTAGTGACAAGAAAGCTGCAAGAGACTCTGATGACAGTGAGCCTGAGTATGGGAACAAGAAACAACTTCGTAGTAAAGTAGAAGCTTACAGTGGAGGAATGACCCAGAAAGGAGATGAGGAAGAGGCTGTGGCCAATCATGACAATGAAAGGCATAGAAGTGATTCTCGTAGCAAGAAAGTTGCAAGAGACTCTGATGACAGTGAGGCTGAGTATGAAAACAGGAGGAAGCTGAAGGATGAAAGTTACCAAAGGGGAAGGAAGCACATAAGAGATGAGGACGATGACTACAATCACCATGGGAGGGACAGGTATAGAAGCGACGATGCTGGTCAGAGACGTGGAGCAGTTAGTATTGATGATAGGTATAGAGGTCGAGCCAGCGACGAAGAAGAAGATAACGACAGGGATAGATACAGACAGAGACGTGAAACAAAGGAGGATGATGAAGACTACAAGCGTGGCAGGGACAGGTACAGAGGCGATAAGGAAGACAGGTATAGAGCTGATGTCACAGCTGGAAAAAGACATGTGACGGGTAAGGAAGACGAAGAAGATGAACGAGTTAGCAGAGAGCGTGAGTACTCAAACAAGCGTCGAAGTCATTACGATGGCCGATCAAGTGGGAAGAGATCATCCTACGGTGGTGATAGAGATTAATAAAATTTTGTTGTTTCATATGTATTATGTCTTTCTTTTTAAAAAATGTTTTTAAGTTTTTCATGAGTTTGTCACAACATGATCCTTGTTTTGTTTGAGACATTTTTATTAAAAAGGTTACATGTGTTGGTCAAAAGATGTTGTTACCATAATCTTGATTACACAACGTGGCTCGGATTGCGTTGGGCCATGATCTAGTGAAAACTGATAAGTTGGTTACATTTGGAGTAAGTGGGACATTAAAGGTCAAAAATCTAAATTAAGCTTATGTGGGATGTAAATTAGGAATGAAATCTGGTCTATGGATATAATAAAAATCTAGAAGAAAAGAAATAAAATCTTAGCTAATTAGATGATCTTCGTTATATCTTTGAGATGTTTTTTTATATAATCTGAATTGAGAGAGCGCGGGACGAGAGAGTACAGAGAGGAGGGAGAATAAAAAAAAAAAAAATAGAGAAGAAATAAAATTAAAAAGGAAAAAAAAAAAAGAAAAAAAAAAGAGAGAAAAATTCGCTGCGGAGACGGGGAAGACGAAGAGTTGAGGAAGACGGAGAAACTGAGCTTGTGATGCTCTCTACTTGCTAAACCTTTTTTTGCTTTCTATCATCAACTCCTCTTTTTCGTAGATTCTCAGGTACTTTGCTTTGTGGCTTTCCTTTTGTTGTAATTTGTAAAAATTCTTCGTCAATTTGTGAAGTGTTTCTCTCGATCTGGGTTTCTCGTTTAACCCTAAATGCGAATTTCATTAGCTGTTGAAAATTCTATAGAAACGTGTGAGAGAGATAAATAATGGTCTTTTCTTCTGTTTGGAAAATTTGGTTTAATCGGATCAGATAGGTTAATGACAAAATGTGCTGTCTCTTGTTTAGGGTTTGGTGTTGTGAACACAATGAGACCGAACACCCGTAACAAGAACAAAAGACAAAGACCGTCTGAAGCTGCTGATACCACTTCTCAAATCCTCCGGTACACTAAATAAAAAAAAAACATTTAATTTTTTTTTTTTTTTTTTCAGTTCTTTGTATTTTTATTTTCTTCCTCATTTGATTCTAAAAAATCTTAACTTTTTGCAGAAAAATCCACGAGGCTAATGATGTAACTGAAGAAGACGTGAAGCAGCTTTTCATGATATGGAAGCCAGTTTGTCAAGGCTGTCGTGTCAACACCCGTGACAATCCCAACTGTTTCTGCGGTCTTGTTCCACCTCCTAACGGAACCCGGAAAGCTGGTCTTTGGCAGAAGACTTCTGATTTCATCCTTGCTATTGGTTCGGATCTCTCTTCCGAGCGTCGTGCTTCTGACTCTACACCGGCTGGTTTGACCAATCTGGGAGCTACTTGCTATGCCAACAGTATACTCCAGTGTCTGTATATGAACACTGCTTTCCGTGAAGGAGTTTTCTCTGTCGAAGTTGATGTCTTGAAACAGTATCCTGTCTTGGATCAGATTGCTAGGCTTTTCGCCCAGCTTCATGCTAGCAATAGGTCTTTTGTTGATTCTGATGCTTTTGTGAAGACGCTTGAGTTGGATAATGCGATTCAGCAGGATACACATGAGTTCTTGACATTGCTCCTGTCCTTGCTTGAGCGTTGCTTAAGCCAGTCTGGAGTTTGCAAGGCCAAAACAGTTGTGCAAGATCTCTTCCGTGGTAGTGTCTCGCATGTGACCACGTAAGATTGAGCTTACTTTTTTTTTTTCATTTTAAAGAATACTTATTTGGGTTTTAAGGCAAGAAAGTTTCAGCTTTTTGGTGTCTTGTTCAGCTGATTATTTTGTTTTCCTTGTAGGTGCTCCAAATGTGGGAGGGAATCAGATGCTTCTTCAAAGGTGGAGGATTTTTATGCCCTTGAGTTGAACATCAAGGGCCTCAAAAATTTGGACGAGAGTTTGAATGACTACCTTAGCTTGGAGCATCTTGATGGGGATAATCAGTATTTTTGTGGGAGCTGCGATGCTAGAGTAGATGCCACACGCTGCATTAAGCTGCGCACACTACCTCCTGTTATCACCTTCCAGCTCAAACGATGTGTTTTCCTCCCTAAGGTGGTTTCCTCGATCTTAGTATGACTTGCTTCATGAATCAATTGTGCACACAAATTATCTCCATGTTTTGATTACTCTTCTTTTTGGTGATTTGCATAAGATTTGAATCATTTTACTGCATAGTTTTTTTTCAACATCTTTACCTCTTGTATATCTTTGTATATTACAAAATGCTGAGGGGTGTTTCTTGTCTGTTATCTTCGGCTGATTGAGATAGTTATTTTTTACTCATGATCATTCTCGTACCTTTTCCTTTTGCCTTCTCTCGATATAAACTTGCATGTTTGTATGCTTAAAAGTTAATCTTAGAGAAGACCTTGTTAAAGTTGCCTAAATTTTGCGTTATTTTTGGCTGGATCCTGTCAACAGACTACGGCTAAGAAGAAAATTACATCCTCGTTTTCCTTTCCTCAAGTGCTGGATATGAGATCGAGACTGGCAGAGTCTTCTGAAAATGAGCTGACATACGAACTCTCTGCTGTGTTAATCCACAAAGGAAGCGCTGTGAATAGTGGACATTACGTTGCTCACATTAAAGATGAAAAGACTGGCTTGTGGTGGAAATTTGACGATGAGCAAGTGTCAGAACTGGGTACACATCCATTCAATGAAGGCTCTTCTTCAACTCCAAAGTCTGAGAGTAATGGTGCATCTAGTAGTGGGAACACCACAGATGTCAATCAATCAGGCTCTTCTTCTATTAAGTCAGAGGTTTTCTCATCCAGTGATGCTTATATGCTGATGTATAGTCTTAGATGCGGTAAAAAAGAAAGTCAAGAAGGACAAAAAGAAAATCCTATTGACATAACTAAAGGGGAAGTAGGTAGTGTTAAACAGCCTGAAGGTGGTTATCTTCCGTCACATCTGGATAGATGGATCAATGACCTTAACGCAACATTCGTTGAGGTTTGCAAGCAATTTGATTTAAGAAAGGAAAGAGAATTGAATACTTTGACTGAAAGGAGGCAAGAAGTACGGACAATTCTTTCAGAAGCTGCTGTCCAGTCAATTGAAGAACAATACTTTTGGATCTCCACAGATTGGCTTCGTCTATGGGCTGATACCATTTCGCCTCCGTAAGTAAATCTCCTCATACAATGCATTTGTTGTTATTTTTCTATATACCCGTGCCAACTGCACTGCTTTCAACAAAATTTTATCATTTATCAGAATATGATGTCGATTTTGGTAGCCCACGCCAGGCTTTCTAGATATTGTTTTCCCTTCAAAAGTTTGTATTTGATCACATCCACGCTTTCAAGTCTTCTTGATTATATTTGTTTCTTTTTGTCCCATGTAGCGCTTTGGACAATACTCCTTTACTGTGTTCCCATGGGAAAGTTCTTGCCTCAAAAGTTACTTGCATGAAGCGTATAAGTGAACTTGCATGGGCCAAGTTAGAATCAAAGGTTAGTGCCTCTCTTTTTTTCAGGACAGAAATTTTTTCTTGTCTTCAAGTTTTGCATCAGCTGCCATCATAAATGATGTGTCAGAAAATTTTGGAGTTTCTAGATTCCTGCGAACAGACTTCTGGTCTGGTATCATGTGCTAGAATGCTGGTTTTTTCCATATTCTGATCTCAACTTTTTTCGTGATGCAATCATTTTCTACTACGCTTAGTTCAATGGTGGACCAAAGTTAGGGAAAGGGGACTACTGCAGGGAATGCCTTATGGATGGTGCTCGCATGGTTGTCTCTTCTGACAGCTATAGGGACCGAAGGACATTCATGAAAAACATAGCAAGCGATGTTCTTTCAGGAAAGTGTGAGGACGGAAAGTATTACGTCTCTAAAGCATGGTATGTATCAACCGTTCTGTAACTTACAGGTTTCTGATAATGTGAATATGCAGATGGCGCCTTTTGCACTAAATTACTATTATTTTGTGGGGTGTTACCACAGTTAGCTGCTTCTATGATAGACGCCATTGGGACTCGCACTAACAGGTTTCAGAAAATCTAGCTCCTTCTAAAGCGTAATTACATGTTTTCAGGTTGCAGCAATGGGTGAAAAGGAAAAACATTGATGCTCCCAGTGAAGCAGATGCAAGCCCCACAAATGCAATCACGTGCAGTCATGGAGAGCTGATGCCTGAGCAAGCGCCAGGGGCCAAAAAAATTCTAGTTCCAGAGAATCTCTGGTCATTCATTGTTGAAGATGCTTTAAAAGTGACGCCAGAAGATACTTCGGGTTGTCCTTGTTTCCCTCTGGACTCCACCCAATGCTCTCATTGCACATCGGAACTTTCTGAGGTTGCAGGCGTCGAGGATGCTCTAAGGTTAAAAACCATGTTTTGTTGTTTTATTTGTTGGTTTTGATATTCTTTAATATTTTCTTACGTTCGGTCTGATGCAACAGAACAATAAAGGCCAAGCAGCGCCAAAACCACGAGAAGTTAGCCACGGGAAAGGGTATAGCATTAACGCCACAAAGCCGATATTTCTTGTTGCCTTCTCCGTGGCTAGCGCAGTGGAAAAGCTATATTAACATGACTGGAAAAAATAGTTCCTCAGCCGTAGACCCTGAACTTCTTGATGGAGTTATTGATACTCTCAAATGCAAGAAGGTAAGATCCATATCTCGGAACTGAGTTGGTTTTTATAAGTGCCGAAGTGCTTAACTCTAAATCGGTTTCCCAGACTGCGTTCTCTGTTTCCTCTCATGCACCTCTTTTAATGTGTTTGTATACGCGGGTGAATATAAACTGTCGTATATCAGCAGGCCTTCTTTCATCTTCCCACTAGCAATTTAGTAGATAACTAATGGTCTGTTCCTATGGTTATTTGTTTCAGCACACACGACTCCTTGAAAGGCTCCCTGAACTAGTCTGCAGACGTGGCTCATTTTTTCAGAAACATCCATCTGTAAGTGGCTAACTTGTTTTAGTAGAAGTAAGGGTAGTATATATAAGAGATTATTCAAGTGTGGAGAGATGGCTGAGTGTTTTGGACTGGTTATATTAGGGCTTGGGAGGGTTGAGGACCTCTAGAATAAAGTTACTGATTCTGCGGTGTGATTGCCGTTTCGGTTAGAGGATTAAAGGGAATCGTGTTCTGAATTTGGCAAATTGGTGTTGTGGTTGTCGCTTCAGTTTACATCCTTTGTCTTATTTCTTTACTGTTTTAGCGATGAGATGGAAAATGCTTACTTTGATCTAAACTCTTGAATTTTTTCACATATTTCTAGACGGACAAGCTGACAATCATCCCTGAGGATGATTGGAAATGTTTCTGTGAGGAGTGGGGAGGAATCATGGAGAAGGGGGTCTCTGCTCTTATTGAGGCTGGTACTAATACGAACCGTGGTACATCCCAGGACGTTATTGACCTTGATCAGGATTCTTCTCCTGATGTTAATATGGACAGTGATAGTCAGCAGCTTATTCTCAGGACATTCCCAGAGGTAACATCTTAAGCTTGTGATATTACATTGAATTAAAATGTTGGCTTAGCTTTTCGCATTGTTAAATATGAGGTTCAGATGTGTTACGCAATGATGTTTTTTCCCCCTTAAAAGTAGATGTATCATTTGCTTTACATTGATTAATCGTTTGAGGTTCATGAGTTCTTTTATCCTTGCTAGGTTTGTGAGGAGTGCATAGGAGAAAGAGAGAGCTGTGAGTTGATGCAGAAGCTCAATTACTCTGAAGGAGATGTCTCTGTCTGCCTGGTGCGCGGAAAGGAAGCTCCAAAGTCAATGTTAGAAGCATCTGACTCGAGCTTTGAGGTGGACCGTCGGACTTCAAAGCGTTCTCGGAGAACTAACTATGGGAAGCAGACCAGCCTGAAAGTTTCTGCAACGACCACTGTGTACCAGTTAAAGATGATGATATGGCAACTGCTTGGGGTAATGTCTTCTAACATTGTTATTCGAAATCCCCGAGACTAGTCTTTAAAAGCTTCACTAGGTTACTTGTGGATATACAATGACATGTGTGCTTTAATAATATGCAGGTGATGAAGGAGAACCAAGAACTTCACAAAGGCACACAAGTGATTGATCAGGAATCTGCAACCCTTGCAGACATGAACATATTCCCTGGCGACAAGCTTTGGGTGAGAGATACCGAGATGCATGAGCACCGCGATATTGCGGGTACGAAAACTTTTAAAATTATTTCAGTGTAGCCAATTACTTAGCTGAAGTTAAATTTGGCTATCAAAGAATAACCATCTTGATGTTTTCAACAGATGAGCTTTGCGATACGAAGTCAGGGCCGCAAGATATCGAAGAAGGTTTCCGCGGCACGCTTTTGACTGGAGATATCATTTCTGAAGCCTGCTAGAAATTATCATTTAGTTGTGCAGGAGAAGGATAACAGTTTTTTGGGTCAGTTTTTGTAAAGGCAAAGGCTTTGAAGCTTTGATTTTGTGCGTCTAAACAAACGCAAAGATTTGGTGAAAGCTTGCAAATGCTGAATTTGTAGATGTTTAGGTGTATTGTGGATGGATTTGAAGCTACCGAGGCTTTTCTGTGTGTTTTTTAGTGTACGGTTTATTTAAATGTGACATTTGTGTTACAAAACTCCTCTCTGTTGATGTTGATGATCAAATCAAATCGGAAGAACTTCAAGCCAATATTGCTGTTTATAAATTTCATTGGTAAGATGGCTTTCTTGAACCTACCAAGACTTATATAAATTTAACTGTATTGGAATGAAAAGATTTCAGACTTTATTAGTACTTATCTGCATATTGAAAGTTCTTTTACAGAAACTTTTTTTTTGTTCGCCCAAAGGTTCTTTTACAGAAACTAAAACGTGCGCAAGTATTAGTCATCAAATCCATATTTACAAACATTCATCCGATTAACTCATATCTTGATTACTCTTTTGGTTTTGGCTCAATGGACACGTGTTGCTCCACCAACACTCTTGGATTTAGAGAGAATCAAGTCTTTGAGCTGCTTGTAGTTTCTCAGTTCCTCTAGTGCATCTGATGTACTTCGAGCCATCGAAAATTCAGATTCTGTGCCTGACACTGAACGTTCTCTCTGAACCCCAGACATTGACCCCATGTAAGTGCTTGTGTCTTGTCGTAATGGCGGTGCTGTCTTCAGCATGTGAACTAGAACTCCAACCGCTGCGTCCTGTGACTTTCTCCCTATAGGAAGCGACTGTGATATAGAGCTTGAAGTTTTCCTACGGTCAAGACTTTGGCTGCAACAGAAAATTTTGCATATATATTATGTCACATTATATCTATAACCAGAAATCCCCAATAAGAAGTGAAATTGACAGCCAAAAAAGGTTGACAGTAAGAGAAAGGCAAGGTTTAAAATGCCAATGCCAACAATGTTACACCTTGGGGTCTTAAAACAGCCAAGATATTTTGTCACTGATCAGCTTTCTGTGTAAAGGTTTAAGTTAAGTAATGCGGTAAAGCCAATTTACCTGTACTGAAGTCCTGACTCCTCAACATCATCGAAATCAAAAGGGCATGAACAATCAGGGTCATCCAAATCGTCTTGGGAAGATAATCTACTCGGGCTCCTCGAAAACCCGAATCTTGGTGAGCCACTTGAAGACAGCAGTCCAGAGAAGCGGCCTGAATCGTACTTGCTGTCTTTTGTCAGCTGAAAAAAAATTGATTCAAAACAAAACACCAAGTCAGTGAGGCAATACAAAACATTATGATCTCGTTCACACATAAAAAGGTAAGAAGCATAATGATAACCTTCTGGCCAGGGTAGTGGTTCATCAATCCAGAAGGAGACTCTCCGCTTCTCGAACTCTTGTACAATGCAATCCCAGGCAAAGAGTCCTGCGATGAAGGGGAGCGTCTCGTGCTTCTGGGGGAAAAAGGAGGGAGTGGATTCCTACTTGGCTCAGAGAAGTTAGATGAAACGTATCTATTAGACATAGCTGAAGAAGGAATGGTCACTGGAGCAGTCCCTGGCCTCACATTAATCCTCGGACTGTTACTCCCTGAAAAGTATCTAGGAGTAGAAGGAGAACCCGATGGAGAGAAAGGAGGTGAAAGCTGGTGATTTTCACCACCAAAACCATCACGTGACCAGTTGAAATCGTGTAAACCAGGTGAAAACTGATGCGAGTGAGCAGGCGAAAATGACTGGCTTGGTGTCGCGTAATGACCTGGAGGTCTGTGAAACCCACTAGTCCAGCTATGTGGACGTTCAGCAGATGAACTAATCACTGGAGGACGACCAGCTCTACCTTGAAAAGACGTACCTTCAACACTTCTCCCTGGAGAAGGGAAAAACCTCATAGGATCTGTCGCAGGACTCCCAACATAATCAGTTATGATCCTTGGAGGCAACGTGATATGAGCACCAAGGTTAAAGTCAGATAAGTCAGAACGGTAAGTAACCGAGGCACAAAGACGACCAGGAGGCACTTCAACAGGCGAAAAGCGAAACTCTTTCATAGTTTCAGTGACAGGACCAGAGAACATATCACTGAAAGATGAAACCTTGTAAATCAAATCATAACCAGAAGAAGCAAGAGACGAACTCAGCTGCCTAGAGACACGATAAGCAGGGAGAAGCCGAGTCTGAGCATAAAGAGAACGCAACAAAATGATAGATTTCTTGTAAACCTTCTGGTAACGAGTAGAAGAATCAGAGCTCTGAGGTGACATAATAAGTGGATTCTCATACTGAACAACCCAACGCTCAACCACAGTCTCAGCTGTAGGATTAACATGACGATCATCTTCATCACTCAAAGTAGTAGGATGAACAAGAATAATGTCAATGATCATCGAATCCAAAACGTTCCTATGCCAAGAATGTAACTTCTCCAACGCAGCGGGACGGTCACCCATGACGAGGTTAAACCATTTATCGCTCTTTTTAACATTACTAACACCACCACGATCACGTGCACGACCACGTGACTGCAAGGAAGGGATTCTTGAATCGAGAACTATGTGTAATGCCTTTGGGAAGAAGTGAGACACAATCTGCTCTAATCTTCCGTTATCCGTTGGTAAATTTTCAGGAAAATCCATTCTAACAAATACCCAAATGAGATCCTAAATCTACACAGGTGATTTGAGTGAAAATGGAGATCAAAGAGAAGGAGAGACTAAACAAAGGTTTCAGCTTTCGATACGAAATGCAGAAACAGAAACAGATCGAGAGAAAAGTCGATAGCTTTTTGTTTACCGTGAGGAATATAGAGAGAAGCTTATTTGGATCATCTGAGACGTCAACGATGGCGTAAAGGTGTTTGTGTTGAGACGATGAGTCGATGATGATGAACATTAAAAAGACGAGTTTCAGAGCTGCAAGCAAAAACATACCATTTGTTACTGCTTTAATGATAATTAATATATTTTAAATTAATGGTATGAGTTTTTGTAGATGAGTATACTAGCGACTAGCCCAATGAGAGGAAGCCACGTCTTGCTTTGCTTCTTATCTTTACGGTTTTGACCTTTTCTTTTCACTTCAATTACAAATAAAAGGAAATGTGAAAGATAAACACAAGACTCCCACGCGCTTTTTTGGTAGAGATTGTGAGGTCTACGCGCTGACGGTTGCAATTAGATGGGCCTCGGATTTAACATTAGGCCTGATTTGTCTGTTTTACACTCGGAACATTTTTTATTTACCGGGCCCGTTAACATGTTCCCTCGTATTTTTTGGGTTTAATCCATGTATATGGAGTATGGACTGTATAATTAATAATTTCAAATTTGCATACAGTGCCACTATATATATCAAAACTTCGAAAGAGGAAAGTCATTACAAAGCAGAAAATTACATAAAAGTAACGATAAAAGTTTGACGATTTTATATTCCATAGATGATAGATGCCAAGAAGTTCTAAAAAAACTTGCACCGAAAGAGATAATTCTAGTCTCCTGGATGGATTTTAGAATTGAAAGCAAACTTTAATAAACCCGAAACCAACTTGTGATCAAAATCAGCTCGAGTGGCTAACGCATGGTACCATTGAGACAAAGCTTTTACAACAACCTTTCCCAAAAATAGAAGAATTACATGAAATCATTGTCTCCAGAAAGAAAGAAAGAATGTAATTCGATCTTTCCATGGAAGAGGAAGTGTATGGGACCGACCTATTCATAATGGAGGAAGGAGGATTAATTTTGATAGAAGTGATCTTCTTTAACAGAAGAAATTCTCTCTTTAAAATGAGAAAATAAAACTGATAAATTAGCAGCTGCTAGATGGAATGAATTCACATTCTTTTAAAGCAATTATTATTTAGACGCTATCTCCTCTGGGTGAACTCAATCCCCTCAATGGTTACCAACCCCAAAACCAGAAAAACAAAATGAGATCACCAATTACCACCATTTCTATTTTCCTTCAACTATTTCCATATTAATTTATTGAATTTAAGAAAAATCAATTCAATCATATTGTTTAATAGAAAAACAAGTAAAAAATATTTAAATATTTATTGTTATGAATAGTATTACACTAAATATGGTGCATCACTGTTCACAGAATATACTAAAAAAACATATTTGTTGTCCTTCGGTTGGAGTTAATTTAACAGCATAAATGCTGTAATAGCTCTCCATTGGAGAAACCCTTAACACTCTTAAAACACCAAAAAGAAAACGCAAAACCACAAAATCCATAATCAAATCCTTTACACATAAAAGTTGCAATTGAAATAATTAATGGCAATAGAAGGGAGTTACGTGACGGTGACGGCAGAAGAGATGGAGAAGCTACAGAGGAGGATCAGGGAGCTCGAGAGGGAAGTAGAAGAGATGGAGAAGCTAGAGATGAGGATCAGAGAGCTCGAGAGAGAAGTAGAGGAGATGAAGACGGAGATGGTCAAGTTGTGGCGGCGGACGGTGGTGGCAGAAGAGGCTGAGGAGAGACTCTGCTCGCAGCTGGCGGAGCAGGAGGTCGATTCTCTAGATGAGGCGCGTGACTATCACGATCGCATGCTCTTCCTCACGGATCATATCTCACGTCTCTCTTCATCTTCGGTCGTTTCCTCCTCGTAGATTTTACTTAAAGACACATAACATATATGTATGTAATGTTGTGGATGTGCACTAATCTTTTTGGTATTATATGTATATGAATCGATTTCTGTTGATAAGTTTTATGATTTCAACATTAATGAAATGTTAAATGTGTACAAATCCGTTTAGTATTATTATATGTATATGAATCGGTTTCTATAAATAAAGCTTATGATTCCAACATAAATGAAATGTTGAAAGTCATTGCTAATGAATTATTATTTCTGATAATTAATTCATGCCTAATTTTCAAAAAGAATTGTCCAACTTTCAGATAAATTAGCAAAATTCTTTTTTTTTCTTCTCTAAATAAACGTCATATTGTAAAATTGAGACTCGAACTGATAATTAGCAAAATTATTGTGGAATTTTCATGTAAAACAAAGAGTAACTTTATGGTGATATTAGGTTTTTAGTAATGAAATAATAACATACGACTTAAGCAGCCTAAAGTTATATATACTTGTTTAACCGGTGAGGAGATCTTCACTATCAAATTATAACTATATAAAAAAAAAAATGTCAAACTATCACTTATGTTCCTTATTGGTTAGATGATGCACCAAATGATTATCCTGAAACAAAGTTGTTCCATTGGTTGAAGGTCATTTTGTATACAATTTAGTCAGTGCAAGAAAATACTACATCATGATATGATGCTGGCAAAGATATTTAAACTTAGAGGGAAGTGTGACAGTCGATTTGACGTGAATGTATTTGTTTTGTTCTACGCATTAATCAACTGAATTTCTTTTTCTTTTTTTCACATAATCAACTGAATATATATTTAATAATTAGCAATGGAAAAACTGAACCAGCTGGTTGAACAAACAAAAGAAAAAGATTTAATAGTTGGATGATTAGATCGATAGCCCTTGCCCCTTGGCACTTGGCATCCGAGACAACGAGAAAGTTCCATGTGTAGATCTTACAATTTTAACATCTTCATTTTAGTCCATGAAATTGATGCCATGACTGTATCGGACCAAACCGAGCCTGCCGACTCTGGATTGAATTGAATCTTTACTTTGTTTGAAGTTTATTTTTAGTTCCGAGCAAAGCTAACCGTATACATTGGCATTAAACCGAAGTGAACCAAAAAGAAGATATGATTTGAGAAGAGTTAGACTAAACGGGAGAAGAAAGGAGATACATTGAACCTGGACGTTAACGAACTGAATCAAGTTGTGTGGGGCTAATCCATCATTCCGATTTTGTCTCCTGATTCTTTTGGCATTTTTGAATAATTGGGGAATATAATACTATTTGATGATTTGTTGTCTAATACTATAAGTTTATACATGATTTTGCTATCTTTTTTTTTTTTTTGTAACAAAGGATATGATTTTGATATCCGCTATTATTGAATTTATTTTATCTTCGATATCCACTGTCGTATTTACTGTTTATTAAGTATATGATAATTCCCGTTGTCTACTTATACAAGTTACAAAAAAGCGAACAACCGTTAGTAATCACTATTTATCACCACATTTTAAGAGAAATTGATCTTTAGCTTAAATTAATGTGTGTTAAATCAAGAAGGGGCAAACCATGTAAGAATTACATACTATAAGAATTATCTATGTGTGTTTAGTAACTTTCATTCGTGTGACAACGTACCATTGACTGCGGAGAACAAGAAGTGGTCCTATATATGGAGAGGACACAATGGAATAAAATCGACGGCATATCGTTTGGTTTACTATAATGATAATACTACTCCACGATCCACCGGTGCATATCATTTGAATATCAAATTCTCGTATATTAGTATATCCATTTTTATTTTTTTGAACGAAATATATGAGACCCTTAATGAGGATAACTTTCTAAGAGATCTCAATTTTAACATGTAATTTAAAATGATATCTTCACATACTGGTTTAGTTCAAAATATATTTTAATTTAATTTTGAAATGAATGTAGTTTTGAGAAAAATTTAGATACAAATATATTAAAATAAAAAAGAAAATTTCTGGTACCCATAATTTGGATTCTCATACCCTAAAAAGTTAGGATAAAAAACGAGTGTTCGTCAATGTTCCATGCAAAGTCTTTAGTGAATTATTTATCAGAAGGAAAAAGATTAGTGAACTAAAAAACTAAACAAGTGATTGCACAAGTCACACGTAATATGCGGCACGTGTGGTTACTTTTCAAAGAAAGACGACAGAATGATTTGCCAAACAAAATAATAGTAGATGAAAGATAACACACGAGATACATTGAACCTGGACACTGACCATCCATAAGGCCAAACCGCAAAAGAGGCTTATTAAAAGGATCAACACACAAGACAGAGAATCACACATACAGAAGCAACAACAACATCAACACATCAAACTGTTTTCTATATTCCCAAATAAAAAAAAGAAGAAAATGGGAAAAGGAGGAGGTTACATGACGGTGGCGGCGGACGAGGTGGAGGAGCTACGGAGGAGGAACGGAGAATTGAAGAAAGAAATGGAGGAGATGAAGAAAGAGATGGTTCAGTTGTGGCGGCGGACGGTGGTGGCAGAAGAGGCGGAGGAGAGACTCTGCTCGCAGCTGGCGGAGCTAGAGGTTGAATCTCTAGATCAGGCGCGTGAATATCAATCTCGTATAGTCTTCTTGGTGGACCAAATATCTCGTCTCTCTTCCTCATCTCTCGAAATCGTTGTTACGAACTCATAGTTTGATAGATATATTTTTTATCTGTAAAAATGGCTTAGAATCCTAAGATCAATGCCAGTTTTTAGTTTTTTTTTTCTTTCTTTCTTTTGTTTAGGAGATCCAAAACCTCTCTGGAGGAAAAATAGAGCTAGTTTGATGTAAACAAAAGTAAAAGTTGGACAGATCATTGTATTCAAAAATTTAAAATTTCGATTTTCATCAAAAGGCTATAAAAATTCCATAACCCATAACTTTTTTTTTTTGATTCGGTAGGAACCCATAAAAATTTTAACAGCCAGAATTTTTTTTACGCCCATAATGAAAAAAAAGAAGATATTTTTCATCTACTGAAAATCACAAAAAGTGAAAAATTGAAATAACAATTGAAAGTCGATATCGTTCGATATTAAAGACGAATATTTTGTAAAATCAACATCTTTTTCCATCTTCGATGTCACTTTTTCGTTGAGTTTTTGTCATTCTCCAAATATTATATTATTGGTGAAAACAAAAGAAAAAATATTTTTTAAACAAAATCCTATCATAACTGAACAGAATGTAATATATTCCTCTCTTTTTTTTTCGTAGCTACTATAAACCCAAAGATCTACTTTTTAAACAAAATCCTTTCAGTAGTTGGTTTCGAACATTTGGATATGGTCTAGGGATTTCAAAAGCCTTGGCCTTTGTGGGATGCTCACGTATCTTGGCACACTTGAATACTTGATTTAGAATTCAGAAAGCTACAAGAGATTACTGATGTTTGTATAAACACAACTGATTATTATATATATAATATATAGGACAAATACTATTTTATTGAACTTGTGTAAACCACGGCACTACGATTCTTGATTATTACATTATTATTATACTAACACGCTAATCGTATTAGTATTTATCCGTTGTCCACGTAGTATCACATGAACGAAAATTTGTTCTATTGATTTTCAAACTGATTAACCACGTGACTAATTTAGGAATTTCGTAAAAAGTATAAATTTGTGGTCAATATTCTGCTGAAAAATATAAATTATTATTATTATTTTTGGTTCAACACTCAAATAATTTATTATTCTCCATAATAATAGCATATCAGTCATGAGCGTTTGATTAAATTCTTAAGTAAAGTTTTGAAACAAACAAAATAATGGAGAAATTGTTGACCCAAATAGAAGAGACGGAAAAAATAAATATCTAAACCAGATACATTGAACCTGGACAAACTAAAGCTACCACACGAGATGCTTATTAAAGGACATCATCGAGCCTTAACACCAACAAAACAAAACAAAAGTAAACCACAAAATCCATAATCAAATCCTTTGCACGTAGAAACTGCAAGTGAAATAACTAATGGCGAAAGAAGGAGGTTACGTGACAGTGGTGGCAGAAGAGATGGAGAAGCTACGGAGGAGGAACAGAGAGCTCGAGAGAGAAGTAGAGGAGATGAAGACGGAGATGGTCGAGTTGTGGCGGCGGAAGGTGGTGGCAGAAGAGGCGGAGGAAAGACTCTGCTCGCAGCTGGCGGAGCTGGAGGTCGAGTCTCTAGATCAGGCACGTGACTATCGCGATCGCATGATCTTCCTCATGGATCAAATCTCACGTCTGTCATCTTCTTCGGTCGTTTCCTCCTCGTAAATTTTACTTATAGACACATATCATATATGTATATACTGCTGTGGATGTGTACAGATCCGTTTAGTATTTTATGTATATGAATCGATATTTATCAGTAAATATTCTGTTTTCAGCGTAAATGAAATGTTGAGAGCCATTGCTAATGAATGATTATTTCTGACAATTCATGCAGAAATTTCATAATATAGTCCGACTTTCAGACAAATTAGCAAAATTTTAGTANTTTATAAAAAAAAAAAAAAAAAAAAAAAAATATATATATATATATATATAGCAAAATTTCTTCTTTTTCTTCTTCTTTTTTTTCTATATAAATTAAACGTCATATTGTGAAATTGAGATTCGAAATAATAATTAGCAAAATTGTTATGTTTTTTTTTCTTGTAAAACAAAGAGTAATTTTATGGTGATATTAGCTTTTTACTAATTAAATAATAACATACGACTTGCGCAGCCTAAAGATATATATATACTTGTTTAACCGGTGAGGAGATCTTCACTGTCAAATTGTAACTATAAAAATAAACATGTGGAACTATCACTTATGTTCCATTTGGTTAGATGTGATGCACCAAATGTAATCTATATTAATCAATATATGAAGTGCGAATGTGACAAAAAAAAATGTGGAAACCATCATAAGAAAATAATATTTTATATCAATTCCATGGAATTTATATAATATCATGAATTTCGAAGGGACCAGGCCAAATGATATATGTTATCGATGGGGATGTAGAAAGTTTTATTTTATGATAGATCGGTTTCATGAAAGTTTTATCTCGTTCCTGAAAGTTTTCTATGGTCCATGAAAGTTTTGACAGGAAAATGTTTTAATTAAATGGTTAATGCAAACCGTAGAAAGACTTTAATTAATCATATCATACGCGATAATAAGTCTTCCATTGGTTGAAGGTCATTTTCTATTTTCATAATCAATTAAATACTAGTACAATTTATTCCGTGCAAGAAATATTATATCATGACATGGCCCAACTTAAAGGGAAGTGTATGTGACAGTCGATTCGACGTGAATTTAGTTGTTTTTATTATACGCATTAGTCAACTCTTTAGCTTTAATAATTAGCAATGGAGAAACTAAACCGGCTGGTTGAACAAAAAAGAAAATAAAAGATTTAATAATTAGATGATGAGATAGATAGCCCTTGGCACTTAGCATCCGAGACGAGAAAGTTCCATCTGTAGATCTTACAATTTTAACATCTTCATTTTAGTCGATGACGCCATGACGGTTTCTGACTTCACTGAGCCTTCCGACAATGGATTGTATTGAATCTTTAATTTGTTTGAAGTTTAATTATTGAATCTTTAATTTGTTTGAAGTTTAATTATTGAATCTTTAATTTGTTTGAAGTTTAATTAAGTCCCGAGCAAAGCTAACTATACGTTCAGATACATTGGCATTTAACCGAAGTGAACTGAAAAGAAGAAATGATTTGAGAAGAGTAAGACTAAACCGGAGAAGAAAGGAGATACATTGAACCTGGACGTTAAGGAACTGAATCAAGTTTCGTGGGGTTAGTATCATCTCCCTCGTTCCGATTTTGTCTCCTGATCCTTTTGGCATTTTTGAAAAACAATACTATTTCATTATTTGTTTCTTTTTTGGCTTTGTCTAATACTGTATATATTTATACATGTTTTTGATATCTCTTGAAAAGAAGAATCCGCCATTATTGGATTTACTTTGTCTTCGATATCCACTGTGTAATTTACTGTTTATTAGATGATAGTATCTTACAGAAATAAATAATGATAATTCCCAATGTCCGTTTATACAAATAACAACAAAGCAAACAACCTTGAGTAGATAGTAATCACTATTTGACACCACAATTAAAAATAAAGAAATTGATCTTTAGGCGCCTAAATTAAGAAGGAACGAACTATATAAGAATTCTATACGATAATAATTATCTATGTGTGTGCTTCTTAACTTTCATTCTTGTCCTAACCATGCCAACCATTGACTTGGGAGAACAAGAAGTGGTCCAATGCAGACACGACGAAATGGAATATAATCTTTTTGTTTACTATATAATGCCAATACTACTCCACGACGTTCACCGGTGCGTACCATTTGGATATCAAAATCTCAATATTTCTAGATAACCCATATTGTGACAGAGTCATAGAGATAAATACATAAATATGCAATATACAGACGGATAAATATTGATCAAACATCTTATTTTATAGGTGTGAATCACATTTTAATCAGTCTAGAAAAGATAGTTTACAGATATTACTTCTTGTTTTTTGTAACTATCTTACTTTACGTCGAGAGTATGTAACTTAGATTAAAGGAACATGTTATCTTAACATAACTAATAAAGAGTATATATATAACCTAATGTTTTTTTCTTAAATTATAATTAAGATGAGCAAAGTTATACAACAAGATTGACAGGATATAACGTTAAAAAAAATGATTGATAGGATATGATATAATCGTTCAAATGCGTCAACTTTGGTACACGGAGATTTCAGATACACAATATTAAATTGAAAGGTAATGATTTAGTGGTATTTGATAAGGAGATGAGGTCTAAACTCATTTTATTCTTGGTTCAGTTAATGTTAAAAATGAAAACACATCTGTTGGACCATTTGGCTCTGAACTTCGTGCCAAATATTTTACATGTTGTGCTTATACTTGATGAAGTTGCATGTTCTAAGATTAGTTGGACACCGGTCGGATATACGGCTCAACATTTTTATGGGCTTTTGGGGAGATCTTTTTTTAAAAAAAGGTTTTAAATTTTCTTTTTAAAGATTTTACTAAAACTTTTTCTTTAAAAAGTTTGTGATTAGTATTTTTTTTTAATAGAAATTGCATTAAAAAAATATATATGCATAAAAAAGCTGAACCCTCTTCAATTTAAATTTCTAAAAATATTTTATTTTATTGTATATAAAAATATATATTTATAAAAAATCAGAACATAGAAATTATTAAAGTTCAGGAAAACATGAGTTTGGATCTGAGGCGATCGTATCTATTGTCTCTCCCTTAAGCCGGCACTATGTACATACCTGTTATATATATCTAGGTGTAACTAAATCATATCTAAATATATCTAAATATATATATATATATATATATATATGTTTAAAACTCTCTATTAGGCTATATATATGTTGGAATTTCCACATACAAAATTAAGAAAATATATAAAGGCAAGGCTAATATATTTATTATCAATTGATTTTGCATCAGATGTCCAAAAAAATGATAAGATGTATGATATTTTACCATTTGTGTGATAATTGTATTGTTTTAGTTGAAAATATGTAAATGTAAATGTAGTTTACGTTAAAAAAAAAATTGTAAATGTAGTTTTGAGAAAATTTATATACAAATATATAAAAATAAATAAATAAATTGTCTGGTACCCGTAATGTGGATCGTCATACCCTAAAAAGTTAGGATAAAAAACGAGTGTTTGTAAATGTTCCGATGCAAAGACTAGTGAATTATTTATCAGAAGAAAAAAAGATTAGTCAACTCAAAGAAAAAAAAAACTAAACAAGTGATGGCATAAGTCATTCGTAATATGCGCCACGTGTGGTTACTAATCAAAGAAATACGACAATGATTTTTTTTGTTTGGTCAAGTACGACAGAATGATTTGACAGACGAAATAATAGTGAAAAATAACACGAGATACATTGAACCTGGACACTGACCAACCCGAAGACCCAAACGCAAAAGAGGCTTATTAAAAGGATCAACACACAAGACAGAGAATCACACATACAGAAGCAACAATAACATCAAACACATTAAACTGTTTTCTATATTCCCAAATAAAAAAATAAAAAAGAAGAAAATGGGAAAAGGAGGAGGGTACGTGACGGTGGCGGCGACCGAGGTGGAGGAGCTACGGAGGAGGAACGGAGAATTGAAGAGAGAAATGGAGGAGATGAAGAAAGAGATGGTTCAGTTGTGGCGGCGGACGGTGGTAGCGGAAGAGGCGGAGGAGAGACTCTGCTCGCAGCTGGCGGAGCTTGAGGTCGAATCTCTAGATCAGGCGCGTGAGTATCAATCTCGTATACTCTTCCTGGTGGACCAAATCTCTCGTCTCTCTTCTTCTTGTCTCGAAGTCGGTCTTACGAACTCGTAGTTTGATAGATATGTTTTATATATCTGTAAAAAATGGCCAAAAGTCCTAAGATCAGTGCCAGTTTTTAGTTTTTAGTTTTGTTTAGGAGATCCAAAACTTCTCTCCGGAGGAAAAATAGAGGTAGTTTGATGTAAACAAAAGTAAAAGTAAAACAGACCACTGTATTAAAAATTTTAAAATTTCGATTTTCATCGTAAGGCTGTAAAATTTCACAACCCATGAAAATTTTAACAGTCATCAGATTTTTTTTCGTACGCCCATTAGAAGACAAACTTATCTTTGATATTTTCTTCAATTGAATATTTTTTTTTAAAAGAAAATTTAAATAACAACTGAAAGTCGATCTCGTTCGATTAGAAACGAATATTTTGGGAAATCATCATGTTTTTCCATCTCGGGTGTGTGTGTGTCACTTTTTCGTTGAATTTTTGTCCTTTTTCCATATACTGTTGGTGAATACCGAAAATTGATTTTTTTAAACAGAATCCTATCATACCTGACAACAGAATGTATCGTCCTCCCTTTTTTGGTAACTACTATGTTACGGTGCATCACGGAAAGTTCATGTACATCACGGTTTTTTTTTTGGGAAAGTGAAATTTTTTATCGGGGAGATTTAATTTTTTTTTTTTGGGAAATTGAATTTGATATAACGGAAATTATTGTATTCATGAATTTAGTGGTTTTGCTTATCGTTATTAGTATTATTTTTAATGGTGGTTATGCTTATTATTCTACGAAAATCTCTGATCGACAATAACATAAGTTTAAGTAAATGGAGATTCACAACAAAGACAAAATCAGGTAGAAGAAAAGAGATTCAACGTAAAACTGATTTTGATGATTTTATTTCACAATGCCTTTGCTGATTTAACAAAAATATTTTATGCACAGATATTTTAACAATCTCAATTATCAATGTTAATTGTGTAAGCACACACCCGACTGATATATATGTGATCATCTTATTATCATGCAAAGCCATTTTCCATTTTTTCTATCAGAACTTATAATCTAGTTCTAGTAGTTCCCTTCGTGACGAACTATTTTCAATATTAAAGAGAATCAAACTTTGCTAGTATAGAGGCACAAGAATCTACTAAATTCCTATAGCAGAAAAAAGAACATTTGTGTTTAACGATCCGACGGTTAAAGCAGATTGATTCTGGCAATGACCATACAAACAAAAGGCTCAATTACTATTTACTACATTTCTCATTTGCCCTTCATCTCACGGTCATTACCGAATTTCGGACAAACGACTTTTATATCATAACCGAACTGAATATATTGATTCATAGCTACTTCAGTTACTAAATCATTTAATTTAAGGAATCACCACCAATGTATCCTTAAAACTCTCATCAACTTTTGCACACCAAATAAAAAAAAAAAGACAAAAAAACAAGGATCATAATATAAAGTATGGTGATTTGTGACAATCAAAAGAAGTAATAAACTATTTTGGCAAGAAATGACAGCAGAGCGCAACTTACAAATGGGATAACAACATTTTTCAACAAATAGGTGTTTTCTACTCATTACACAAATTCAACGTTGTAAAAGTTGAATGAATATTCATTCATGGGCAGCTAAACAAAGAGAGGATTTCAAGATTTAATTGTCACAAACTCAACTTTGAATTTTTTATTTTATTTTATTTCATAACAAATCTAAAAGAATTATAAGACTGTGAATGGACCTTTTACAATGGTCCTAATAGCTAACCTTCGAGGACCTTCATGATTTATCTAGCCAAACCTACAACTTCCAATCCGGAACTTGAGAGAGCGGCTTCCAATGACTGCACCTTTTATTTCAGCGATGTAATAGATGCGTAGTTGGCATATTACACATCATTATTCATCTTTCTTAATTTTTATTTTGTAATGCTTGAGAGTTTTAACATAACTCTTTCGGATTTGTATTAATATCTAATTCTGGTCGATAAATATTAAAAACCCTAAATCTCAGTAAAACTGAATGGATAACTAAATGAATTTTGGAAAAACAATTTGTATATCATAAGAGAATTGAATAAATCGATTTATAGAAACTTCATTTTCTAAAACCTTTAAATTTAAGGCATCATCACCAATATATCTTTATAACTTTGATCAATTTTGACCACCAAATAGAAAAAAAAAAATTAAAGGAAAAAAGGAAAAAAAAAGGAAAAAAAGGAAAAAAAAAAGGGAAAAAAGGAAAAAAAGAAGAATCAAGGATCATAATATAAAGCATTGTGATTTGTGACTATGAAATAAAAGTAATAAACTATTTTGGTAAGGTAATGAGAGTGGAGCTCAATTTACAAGTGGGATTACAAAATTAGTCAAGAAGTAGGTGTTTTCTACTCATATTACACAAGTTCAAGGTTGTGAAAGTAGAATGAATATTCATTCATGGGCAAGGTCAGAAAGTGTAAGTGTTAATGCATAATGCATAACTCTACGATTCTACGTTTATCAATATATATATATAGTCTCAAAATTCGAAACAACTAAGATTTCAATTAATATTATTTGCAAATAAAGTTTATTTTCAAAACAGATTTTGAATTACTATTGAAAGAACTAAGATTTCAATTAANATTCAAATTTTTTTTTTTTTTTTTTTTTTTTTGGTTTTCAGTTCCTTATGAAAGAAACACGGACTGCTGATGGTATGCTTCAGTTTGCCATGTTTCAACACGTTCATATTTTTTGGAACCCCCTGCAAAATATTAGTCATTACTGGGGACGGGGATTTTGCGAGACCCATGAGGCTGCTAAGAGATTGTGAAGTTGAGGCAACTTGAGACAGCGGCTTCCAGTGGCTGCATCTTTGATTATAGCAAGATAGTAGATGCGTAGTAAGTAACCTATTAGATCAACAATACTAATGTGGCGAAAGCTCACAAGTTGTTGTCAATAACTCCTTAATTGACTCTAATGTCGTTTCAGTCTTAACTTTAAAAATTTGCTACTACTACTATTTAGTAGCAATTTACTATTATTTAGCTACTACTATTTTTTTCTAGTGTCTCATAAGTCATACATAACTTTCATCTTTTTTTTTTTGCGTGTAAGTTTATGCATAACTTTCATCTTAGTGGGTTCAATGATAATGCCATGGCCAAAAACTATTGAGGGATAAGTTCCGTCTCTCTCTCTAAAAGCTCCGTCCTATTACTGTTTCGTTCCCAGTTTCTTTGTCGGCCTCCGGCCACTGCCGGTTGTCACTATGCATCGTAAAAAGAAAAAGGGATTTCTTCACCCCGTGCTTCCAGCTACTTCAAAGTTTGCTCGGGTCTCAGCTGCTATCTCGACCTGTAAATCCAAAGTTCCCTCTGCTGGCGCTGTCGTCTCCGTCAGTGATTCTGCTCCATTGGGGTCAATCTTATCTGATTCCCCACCTCAGATTATACCTCCTCCGTCATCTGACGTTGTAGTTGAGGTAGATCTGCCTAGTTCATCTGTCTCGGTTTCTGTGCCTCGACCAGATCTGAGTACTGTATCTCCTCTCAGCAACGACTGTGTGGTTGGTTCAGCTCCCTCTGCTAACAAATCGGCTCTCGATGATTCCAACGCTACTCCAGCGTCTGGTAAGAAATGGGCTTCCTTGGTTGCAGCTTCGGCTCAGCTTGAGGAGATGGGTACTCCTTCTCAACATGTTTCAGGGGTTCCGTTTGTGCTCATCCCTGATGACAACTTAGAAGCAGCAAAGGCTGAGTTCAAAGATTTCTTATTTGCTCGTTTTCATGGAGACTGTCCTTCAATGGGTAGGATAATCGGCGTGATCAACGCGATCTGGGCAAGAACTGGCCCTCGTATCTTTGTTCACCGTATCGGACAAGGGACATTTCTATTGCGTGTTCTCAATCAAAGGACAAGAGAACTCCTCCTCTCCAGGAATATGTGGAATATTGCAGGGTTTCCTATGTTTGTGGCGCCCTGGTCTCCAGACTACAACATGGAACAATTACCTCTTTCCTCTGCGATTGTTCCTGTTGAGTTTCGCGATGTTCCGTATCTTCTTTTCAATCGGGAGAGCTTGAGTCGAATTGCTACCGCTGTTGGGAAACCGGATTCTTTGGCTCCAGAAACAGAGCGTAAGGAAAATTTTGAGGTTGCTAGAGTGTTTGTGCGGGTTGATTTGACAAAGACTCTGCCTACCAAGATGATTTCCGGTTTTGCAAGTGGCAAGGAAGTTGTCATTCGTATCTCTTACCCGTGGCTTCCTGTAAAATGTTCGTCGTGTGGGAAGTTTGGCCATGATAGTTACAGCTGTGCGTCGAAGGATAGCCATACACTTGGTGAATCCAGTGGTGGTAGAAACATTTCGACCTCTCCTAGACCTGGTGAGGGCAAACGTATTGGCTCCCGTAGTGGACGAACTCGCCGAAGGCGATCAGTTTCTAGGGTGGTCCCAGAAAAGGATCAGAGGGTTGCTTCTGTTACCATTGCTTCGCCTGAGGTTTCTTCTGAGGTTGATGGAGAGTTAGGTTCTGCTCAAGAGTTAGAAAAAGAGGACGGTGAAGTATCTGAGGCTGAGTCGGATCTTGAGAAGATTACTGAGTCTCCGATAGTGCCTATGGACAGGCAGGAAGGTTCCTCAGACCTGATTAAAGCTGTAAGCATAGTTGAAAAGGCGGTGGAGCATTTGGCTTCTGTCTCGAGCTGTGCGGAGGAAAATTCTCCTTTTTTCCTGGTCTCAAACCGGAAGAAGAGCAACCGCAAGGTTGCAAAACACTAAATATTTCGTAAGTATGTTTTTTGCGTGGAATATTAGAGGTCTTAATAGTGACCATCGCCACACTATGACCAAGGATTGGATTAATATCCATAGGCCGCTTTTTGGAGCTTTTTTGGAAACTCATATTCAGAAAATAAATGAAAGGAGGATTACTAGTGCAATTCCAGTCGGCTGGAAGTATTTTGGAAATTTTGATCACCACCACACAGCTAGGATCGTCATCGTTTGGGATCCTAGGCTCTCGGTTATAAATTATCAGGTCTCTGCACAGGCCATCACGTGTGGTATTTTCATACCAATGGAGAAGGTATCTATCACCGTGTCTTTTGTTTACGGTTTCAATGATTTGGCAGCTCGTCGTGTCTTGTGGGAGGAACTTTGTCAGCTGAACGCCACAACTCTAGTGAGCTCTCATCCTTGGGCAGTTATTGGAGATTTCAATCAGATCCTAAGGGTCTCTCAGCATTCATTATGGGATGGTAATGAAGTGGATTTATCTGGTATAGATGACTTAAATCTGGCTATTCAGGATGCGGATCTATTCGAAGCACAATCCAAAGGGCTTCCTTATTCTTGGTGGAATAACCAAGAGGAAAATCCGGTGTCAAAGAAAATTGACCATGCGTTAATAAATCAGTCTTGGTCTACTAAATTTCCTGAAGCATTTGCTGAGTTTATGGAACCGCTTCAGTCGGATCATGCACCATGTTTGTTTATTGTTCCAACGATTAACAGAAGATCAAGCAAGCCTTTTAAGTTTTTCCATCATGTTACTGATCATCCGGATTATCATGATTTGGTCAGGGAAGCGTGGAGCTGTGCATCTATATCTGGATCACATCAATTCAAGCTGGTCCGTTCAATGAAACTCTTGAAACCAGTTTTGAGGAGACTGAATAAAAGATTTTATGGTGGTATTTCAAAAAGGGTTAAGGAACAGGCCACCATTGTCTCCAACTTACAGCGATCTCTTTTAATCAATCCGGATCCACAAACTGCAAGAATGGAGCATCAAGAGCGGGGTAAATGGCATACTCTCTTGAAAGCTGAAGGAAAGTTTTATAAGCAACGTTCAAGGGTTCGCTGGCTTCATGTTGGGGATCGCAACACTGCTTTCTATCACAAAACGGTGGTCCAACGCTCATCGAGGAATCATATTCACTTCTTGAAGAATGAGGAGGATGTTACTCTCACGGCATCTGAGGATATCAAATTGCACGCTGCAGAGTATTTCAAAGGTATCATTGGCACGACTACTTTGCCTGAATCTCCTGTGTCAGTTACTTTGCTGCAGGAATTACTTCCATTTCGCTGCTCGGAGTCCAGTAGGGCACTACTTACTCAGGGTGTGACTGAGGAGGAGATAAGGAGGACAATGTATGCCATGCCGTTGAGCAAGAGCCCTGGCCCAGATGGATATTCGGTGGAGTTCTTAAGAGCATCATGGGGTGTCGTAGGGCCAGACGTTGTTGAGGCGGTGAAGGAGTTTTTTCGAAATGGGAGATTATTGAAAGATCTAAACACCACCGCGATCTGCCTAATACCAAAGCAACCCGAGGCTTGCAAGTTAGGCGACTACCGTCCTATTAGCTGCTGCAACACGGTATATAAATTGATATCCAAGATCATTGCAAATAGGCTAAAACCTATTCTCGCTGAGTGTATTAGTCCGAATCAGGCTGCGTTCCTAAAGGGTCGGAGTTTAGGTGAAAATGTCCTTCTCGCTACTGAACTCATCAGGCCATACCATAAAGCCTCGTGTCAAAAGAGCTGTATGTTGAAAGTAGATTTAAGGAAGGCATTTGACACGGTATGTTGGGATTTCGTAATCAAGATCCTAGAAGCTCAAGCGTTTCCACCTATGTTCATCACTTGGATTAAAGAATGCATCACCTCGCCGCGTTTTTCCATCTCCGTCAATGGTGAACTTGCTGGGTTCTTTCCTGGTAAGAAGGGATTAAGACAGGGCGATTCTATTTCTCCTTATCTTTTTATTATGGTGATGGAGTTGCTATCAAAGCTTCTTGATAGAGCTATTGATAATGGCCAAATTCGGTTGCATCCTCATTGTGCTAGCCCGCGTATTACGCATCTGCTTTTTGCGGACGATCTTTTGGTTTTCTCGGATGGATCTCGTCACTCTCTGTCCGGAATAAAAGGCGTGTTGGAGCAGTTCAAGGTAATATGTGGCCTTGATATGAATCCGGCTAAGTCTGAGATTTTTTTCGGAGGTTATAATGATACTGCTATGGCGGTATTATCAGATATTTCTGGATTCAAAATTGGCACTTTTCCTACTCGCTATTTGGGTCTTCCACTAAACCCAAAGCGCATTACTTTCTCTACGCTTCAGCCTTTTATTGAGAAGGTAACGAGTAAGCTACACTCTTGGACTGTTAAGTGTCTCTCCTTTGCGGGTAAGATTTGCTTGATTTCCTCTGTCATCTATGGGATGGTCAACTTTTGGAGCTCTGTTTTCTCTTTGCCCAAGCAGTTTTATGCGAAGATTGATTCTCTGTGTGCTGCTTTCTTGTGGAAGAACAAGACCGACTCGGCGCGTGGCGCTCGGGTCGCCTGGTCGGACGTCTGCAAACCAAAAAGTGAGGGTGGTTTGGGTATCCGTTTGCTTGAGGACTTTGAGAAGGTGTTTCGCCTGAAGCAGATTTGGAACTTCTTTACAAATAAAGGGTCACTTTGGGTCGCTTGGGTGGATGCAAATGTCTTCGGACGAAAAGGTTTCTGGATCTCTGAGGACTCGCCTCGCCATTCGAAATCCATAAGAAGTATGCTGCAGCTTAAGCATCTTCTTGTGGACTTGATGAGATGTGTAGTCGGTGATGGAGAATTGGCTTCTTTCTGGTATGATTACTGGACTGATTTAGGCCCGATCATTACAGCTTTTGGAGCTGAGGGTCCTAGACAATTAAGAATTCCGCTTGATGGTAGTGTGAAGAATGCAACCAGGGATGGTGGTTGGCTGTTACCGGCGGCGAGGTCAGATGAGGCAGAGACGTTGCAAATTGTCCTATCTTCCACTGATCTACCGTCTTCCTCCAAAGGCCCAGATGTCTACTTATGGCAAAAATCACCAGGTTTATTTGTCACTAAGTTCTCTTCTGCAGCCACTTGGAATTTTTTAAGGCATCGTTCTCCAGAACTTGCGTGGAGTAAAATGGTTTGGTTTAAGGAGGCAATTCCTAGATGCTCTTTCATTACTTGGCTTGTAATGCTTGCACGGCTTCCTACCAGAGACAGGTTGCGTCGATGGGGTTTAAATGTTTCTGCAGCTTGTGTGCTTTGCTCTGCTGGGCAGGAAACACACGACCATCTCTTCTTCGGTTGCGATTATTCAGCTGACTTGTTGAGTTTTTTCTTCTCTGGGTTACGTCTGCAGTTGCCTGCGGACTTAAACTCGGTGGTGGTTCTCTTATCGTCTGATGCTTATCCTCTTCGTCCTCAGCAACGCGTGGTAGGTCGGATTCTTCTTCAAGTAGTTACTTATCTTGTTTGGAAGGAGCGCAACAGCCGTATCTTCAAAACGGTCTCGTCGACAGTGGTGGCGTCTCGTGGAGCAGTGGACAGGATCGTCCGTGATCGTTTACTTTCTCTTCTTCCCTCTAATGTCTCGAATCCCTCTCTTCTTGAGGTATATTTCTCTCTATTTTCTTAGGTAAGTCTTTTAGCTTTCTTTGTAATAAGTTGTTTTTGCAACATTATCTTCTCCTTTCCTTGGTATAAAATCTTAACATTCGTACCAAAAAAAAACTTTCATCTTAGTGTCTCATGAGTCATACATTGTCCGACTTTTTTCTTCTTTCGGAGTTGATAAAAACGAAACGCGTGGAAAGTACGTAGTTTCGTGGAGAACCATATAACCACATCTATAAAACACAGCCCTTTGGCAAAGATTTCCAGTCATTAACTTTTTTTAACAAACGCAGATTTTAATTTGTTTATTAATTTTCTCGAAACCATTTGGCCATCTTTTGCATCGGTATTGTGATTCTTATTGAATAAAAATAATATTGGTAGTAGTATTTGATTTTCCTTGATAAAAACGAAACCCGACAAAGTACATTCGTAACGGCAGTTAGTATTTCCAATGTACTATTCTATTTTTTACTCAATAATAAAATAATTTTAAAATAGAGTAAAGTTTCTTCTAATGTAATACTCTAAAATAGAGTAACTCTAAAGTGGAATAACTCCAAAATAGAGTTAGTGTTAAATTTTTAGAGTTACTCTAAATATAGAGTAAACTTAAAATTTACTCTATTTTTGAGTGAAATATAGAGTGGGGTTGGAGAATATCTTACTCTAAAATAGAGTTTTTATTTTAAAATAAAAACTCTTACTCTAAAATAGAGTAGGATTGGAGATGCCCTAATACCAAAGTACTTTTCCAAAGATTTCCTGTCGTTCACAACCACAGATCTGGTCCTAATTTCTGTCTGACTATTACTTTTTGAGGTTTCAGGATCTACTGTCGAAATCATGGACGGAGATTTATACGTCGGTAAGGAACTGATGATCTTCCTTTTTTGTTTCTTAAGGTTTTGTAATTTGTTTATGTGTTGTCTGTTTGGTGAAACCTCGCAGATGCTATATCTCGCGTCTTCTGGGACGTCGAGGATTTCCGAATCAATAGTATTCCCGAGTTGGGTTGTTTCCTAGGAATGTCCAACTAGCTCTTGAGAACGAGGGTTATCTTGGTGAGGTTGATTTCTGGGCTTATGGTGCGAAGAAACCGATGGAAGAGGTGAATAACTATAGGAGTGTCAAAATCATGTTCGTCAAGAGAGATGAATTAATTCCTCGTGTTTACTTCTTCCGTATCCGTTTGTTTAATACACTTTTTATTTTTAAAGTCTAATATCTCCGTTGTTTGTTGATATGCATTTTCCAGCGGATGATAAGGTAATAAGACTGAATCAGATGTTATTGGACATGGTTTACTTTGCATACCTCAATCCTCACGGTGAACTTCCGCTTCAAGAGAAGAACTTTTTGGTGATTTCAAAAGACGCCCCACAAGGAGACTCGGAGTTCTTCAGTGTTCTGAAAGAGCTGAAGAAAAGACGCTACAATGTTTTCCTAGCCGTGCCTGATGACTGCTGCCCACCAGAACAAGTTCCTGATGCTGACCTTGTTTGGCGTTGGTCAAACTCAATCGAAGGAGCTTTCCCTATCGAAAGTGATTCTGAAGACTAGCTCTTTTTGCGTGCGTGCCTTTTAAAATATTATTAGGTAGTATCACGCGCTTTGCACGGAGTGAAAAATTTATATAATTTATAGTTTAACATATTTAAAATATTTTCAAATTTTATATTAATAAAAATTAAACTATATACACAATATATAATAAATTTGTTAAATCAATAATTTTTTTATCAAAGAGTAAAAAAAATTAAGATATATTGTTTATTTCCTAATTTATTACTAAATTAATGTGAATAAGTATAAATATAATTAATGTAAATTTATTTATTAAATTATTGGTTAATTATTTTAATATATTATATTTTACGTTATTAGAAAATTAAGAANTTTATTGCCATAATTTGATTACTGATTGATATCAATACAAATCAAATATCTTGATGTTGGTTTATTTTAAGAAATAATATAAAATATTTTGAATTATTTTTAAATAATGAAATAGTTATATAATATATA
>OVBI01001229.1:0-39146 GCA_900406495.1 Sisymbrium altissimum | reverse complement strand
CCAGTAACCAGACTTCACGGTATATGCCCCATTTTGATTGTGCAACCATATCCAGTAATCAGCCTCATTCACCAACGGTTTATTCGCCAGAATTAACTCTACATCAGGCGGGACAAAAACTTCATTCAATGCCTCCTTGTTCCAACCTTTCCTTCCCACGTCAATGAGGTCAGCAACTTTGAGATTCACATTAAAAAACACATTCTTTATCCATGGCACTCTCATTACATTATCCAGGACCCACGGGTCAATCCACACGCGAATGTTCTCACCATTGCCTACCATTTGTCTAAGGCCCTTCCTCAGAAGTTCCCGTCCATGTAGTAGACTCCTCCAACCAAACGACGGTCTGCTCCCAATTGTCGCCTCAAGAAAACAAACATCAGGAAAATACCTGCTTTTGAGTAATCTCGCAAGATGGGATTCCGGTTCTTGTAACACTTTCCATGCTTGTTTTCCTAAGAGGGCTTGATTGAAGTTCTCAATATCTCGAAAGCCCAACCCACCATGATCTTTAGGCAGACAAAGTCTTTTCCAACTCACCCAGTGCATCTTCCTCTTATGCTCCATTGAATCCCACCAAAAATTGGACATTGCAGAAGTTATCGAATGGCAAGTAGATTTGGGAAGTTTAAATACCGACATTGCAAAGATAGGCATTGCCATAGCTACTGTTTTCAGTAAAATCTCCTTCCCTCCTTGAGAGAGCAACTTCGCAAACCAACCTGAAACTCGAGACTTCATTCTCTCATGGATAAACGACAGCATATCAGCTTTAGAACCACTGAAACACTCAGGCAAACCCAGATACGTACCTGCACCCCCCTCCGCGACAATACCAAACACATCCTTTATATTTTCTCTTAACTCAATCCCCACTTTCTCACCAAACGTGATAGAGGATTTGAGAACATTTATCCTTTGACCCGCGGCTTTTTCATATATTCCAAGGATGTTTTTCAGCTCGATACACTGCTCCAAATCAGCTTTACACAGAAAAAGGCTATCATCGGCAAAAAGTAAGTGGTTAAAAACCGGACCATTGTTACCAAAACTGATCCCTGCTATCCTTCCCTCGAATTGAGCACGGTTCAGAAGATGAGTTAACGCCTCAGTGCACAAGACAAATAGAAAGGGAGACAACGGGTCCCCTTGTCTGATTCCCCTCTCAGGCTTAATCAGACCGAATGGCTGATTGTTGATCAAAACTGAATAGGTCACCGACTCAATACACTGCATTAACCATCCTATCCACTTTGCATGAAATCCCAGAGCTATCAACAATTCTTTCACAAAACCCCACTCGACCCTATCATACGCTTTCGACATGTCTGATTTAACTGCCAAAAACTCTGAAGACACCACTGGATGCGTCTTTAAACCATGCACAAGTTCATGAGCAATTGCAATATTATCCGATATGAGCCTTTCTGCCACAAAGGCTGACTGCGCTGGAGACACAATGCGGGCCATTTGTTTTTTTGGTTAGTTTGTTAATTTTTTTTTTATTCACTAAATTCTCCCAGAAAAATATGAACAAAATTGTAAACCAAACAAAATCATAAAATAAAAATACCAGAAGACAAAAAAAAAATCAATGGACCTTCATACCGGATTGAACCGATATTTGGAATGTACAGAATCCGACACCGTATCAATGAAGTTGTGTCTACCACTTCGATCCCAAAATCTGGCCTTGTCTCCTCCATTAAACAACATCTCGCCAGATAAACTCCGATCTCTCTGTCTCTCTCTCTTTCCATCTCTATTGCCCATCGACCCTCGTTCAAAAAGATGAGAGCTTTCTACATATTCATCGTCTCTCTGCTTCTCACCCTTAACTCAAGGGTTCGTCTCTTTATTCTCTCGAATCTTGTTTCCTTTTGTCTCCTACGGAATTGCGTCTACAAAATCTATGACTTACGGATCTGACTTTTCCTTTTTTTGATAAATTGCATCGATGTTTGTAACAGGGAGAAGCCAGTGGCTCTGTTTTCTTCATTGATGGATCCAACAACCAGTATCTTCGTCCACGATCAGAGGTATCAATTGCCTTTTTTTACGTCCCATATATGTGGAAAAAGCTCAATTTGATAGCTTTTGTGTTTCAATCTAAGATCTTCGACATTGGTGTCTTTGTTAGAAACGATGTTCTTTGGTATTGTACGTATAGATCAGGTCAATGTAGTAGTAGGTGGAGACACGGTTCTGTTGAAGCTATACAATAAGATCTATTGTTTGGTCTAAGTGGCACCAAGTTGAACTCTTTTTCATTTTGGGTTCTTGATGAGCGATCACCGGATAGATTCCAAATTCGTGTTTTTGACTTGGTGGTTCTTTTGTATTAGTTTTTATCTACCAGCACGTGAATTACTTTTGAGTGTTTTGGGGTTGAATCAAGTGGTGGTTAATCACATTTAGTTATCTTCTTCCTTTGATATGAAAACCACAGGCGATTCCCATGTCGTTATCTGAAGTATCTGCAGCTGTGTCTGCCTTGTTGGGTTTTGCGCCTCCAGCTACTTTGACAGCTGATGGCTCATCCAAGGTTTTTCAATGCTCTACTAAAGTTTGCTTTTTTAATATTTTTGGTTGAAGACTAAAGTCCTGTACTTGATCATTAATTTTGTGTGTTTGTTATATAGCTGAACAAGATTCTAAAACCTAATCCATTTGAGAGGCCTCGTGCTGCTTTTGTGCTTGAAATCGCTGGAGCTGATGGTATGCAAATAATACGCCGGAAAGGTTTTGTTTTCTGATATGAACCAAATTTTTAAAGTTTAAAACATTCAAGTGTTTTCTTTTTACTTGCAGATGCCCTTGTGGAAACCTTACCTAGTCATTCTTTCTTGGGCAATGTCGTAAGAGGCAGTATCAGTTCTGATTCTTACAAAGCAGATATTGAACTTCCAGGTGCCGTGATAGCTTGAATAGCAAAACTGTCTGATAAGCATGACTAGTTTCTATTTTTCTTCATTTGGGTTCAAGTTTTGCTTTAAATATATTTACGTTAATCTTTTCAAATATTCTGCAGAGGGTGAAGTGGCTGTTGTGTCTGTCAATGAACCCACATCTGATGTGACTGACAAAGATATGAATGAATTCGTAAGTTAACAATATCTTTCATTCAAAGTGCAGAACACTCTTTGTTTGCCTTTTCCATTTTAATGTGCTCACTAGTTAATGGTGTGGCTATATATTATCCGTAGGCATCTTGGTTGGGTGGATCATATGTTGCTGGCGCTGCTGAAGCATTGACTGGATTGCTGAGTATTCCTCGGGCTAGTGGTGCTAATGTGGAGTTCCATTTGGAAAAGGTGATATTCTTAATTCCACGAAATTGTATGGTTTCCAAAGATGAGGTTCTGGAATTGCTCGTAGATATTGTAATCTCCGTTTGAAGAAGGCTTTTGACTTTTATTACCGTGGGCAGGAAGCAGAGAGGAAATTTGCATTGAACCTTTTGGATCTATATAAGAATATCAGAGGGGCAGTCAATGGTATTGAGAGACCTGCCGAATTAACAGTTGGACGCTTTGGTGGTATCGATGTAAGAGCCTTTGTTTGTCATTTGTTCGGTTTTTTTTTTCCTTTCCTCACAGTCTTAGTCTTAATATATGAACTAGAGAATGGAGACCAATGCACAAGTACATACATCATCTCCCTTAGTCTCGTAAACTTATGACAGTCCGTTGATCTCTTAATGATTATCACTTGTGCACTCTTTTCGGGCTATACCTGCTTACCTGTTTTATTAATAATAGAGAATTTAAAGCTATAGGAATAACTGAAAGGTTTCAGGGAAGTGAAAAAGTTTCGAACTGGTTGTATTTGTTTAAGCTATCTTTCTCTTTATTTGTTTTTTTATTCTCGCTTGAAATTACAGGCTTTAGCACAGGAGTATGGACAAGGTATGGCCAAGCAAGGGATGGATGTATTGCTTGCCACAGTATCAAAGCTATTCGATTTGTTGGAGACATCTCATAAAGGTAAAATGTCACTGTGATTTGATAAACTCATTTTCCAAAGATGTCTCTTAGAAAGTAGTTCAAGATGGTGGCCACTTCGGATGAACACTACTCAATGGAAACACTATATACTTAATCCTCTGGAACGTTTTTGTTCTATTTCTTTACTGTTCGTATGTAAGCTGAGAAATGTTTGGGCTGTTGCAGGCCAAATTGTTGGAGTTATCGTCCTTGATGAGAGAGTAAATCAAGAATCAGCTAATCTGCTGAACGTTGAGTCTTCTTCTGGTTCATCTGCACGGTCGATGGCCGAGGTAGAGGGAATTCCAAGACCAGCCATTATCGCTCAAATTATACTTGTTAGGCTGACGCTTGCATGGTTGACTGGAATAATCCTCCTCATTGCAACTCTACTTGGGGTAAGATCACATAATTCCTTATGCTCTATTCAATCAATGAACTATCAAGCAGATTAGAGTTGAGTTTTACCCACTAAAACTGCCCTGCGAGAGTCATCGTAGTTCGTATAAAATAGTTGTAGCTGAATTTTGAAGTATAAGTCGTTGGAGTTGACAGTCGTGCTTCTCTTGGTCATTGCAGGTGTACTTCCTCATGTACATGCCTTTGACGAAGGACACCCTCCTATATTCAAACGTGAAGCTCGATTAAGACATAAAATAGAGCTTCAAAACGTCAAGTGGACACCGATGAATCTTCAGGTTGATCGTTTACATCTTTTTGTGTGTATCAAGACGTGTTTCTCATCTGGCCGCATTTGAAACCAGTTTTCTTTGAATGTTTTAAGAGAAGGATGACACTTTTTTGTGGCCAGATCAGTGGATGTGTTTGTGTATATTGCCATAAGGTCGCATTCTCGATTTATAATTTATTTCTTCTTACATACATTTACATACATGTGAGTCTCAGTCCTAATAATAATAAAGAAAGATTTGGACACTTCATGTAATCTTCTGTTTACTGTAAGAGATTTTTATCATGGAATATGAATAGATTATTGCAACTTCTTAAGAACTTCTGAACTCATTCATCAATAACTGGAAAATCTCCACCATTTTCGTCCGGGTTATTATACTTCAGTTTAGTCTCGTTTTGGGGAAAAAGATCTAAAACGTCACGCTGACCTGATTTGGTTTTCAATTTAGTTTGATTCGTTGCATTTATTATTGAGACAAAACTTACCAACTTAAGACGTACATGATATGAGATATGACCAAAGGGTACATAGTTTTATTCAAAAATTAGGCATTTATATAAAAATCTGATGTTTCAAATTATATCTATCAATCAGATTTTAACACATTAAGTACTCGTCAACAAATTGTTTCGCACTTATATACTTGTCATCTGTCAAATATATCGATCAGATTTTGATACATTCTAAAAGCTTTGTCACAAATAACATAAGTTACCAAACAAATTGAAGTACATGGAATGACCAAAAGGTAGATAATTTATTCAAAGATCATGATGCATATATTGATAAAGTTCCACTAGCAATACGAGAAGAAGAAATTGTGTTTTCTCAATTTAGTAGTGATCAAGAGGACATAAACAAACAAACAAAAACTTCTACAAAACATTTATTGGGACATGAATATGGGTAACTCATGTTTCCGTCTGACTCTGTGATCAAACTAAAGCGTTTTATGCAAATTGTCTTCTTAAATTTTGGCGGTTCATAGACTCGTCTTAGGTTTGGCTTTGTAGGCAATACGTCTGGTCACAGTGCGCATTGTCACGAATTCTTCAGCAGAAGATGGATGTATCCCAACCTGTGTTTTGTTCACAATGTTTAATTTAATCCTTAGTTAGAGAAACTTCAAACTGTTGAAAATTAAAACGGAAGTGTTCTGATTCATTATACTAACCGTGCTGTCAAATTGAGCTTTGGTTGCTCCACACTTGAGCGCAATTGCAATCCCCTGCAGTTGGCAGTAAAAGACACATTAAAAAGCATGAGACACCACCGAATCAAGCTCTAGTCGATTTACAAGATTGAGTTCTGATTTATAAACTCGAGGGCAGGTTCTCTTCTACCCTGAGTCTCCTATGTAAGTTACAAGAAAAGTTCATTGCTTTCAAAAAGCGTAGACGTGAGGTAGCCTAATTAACCCAAATCATTCAAATGTCCCATAAATGATTTCTGTCCTTTACGTTATTAGGTGGCATTACACCCATGTACCACTGCACTATAGCAACTAGCTGAGAAGTAAATAAATCGTAGAAAGCTATTATTTAGGAAAACTTGCCTGCATGATCTCAGCTGCATCTGGACCGCACATGGATGCTCCAATAACCTTATCAGTCTTCTCATCAACTATAAGCTTCATTAATGTCTTTTCCTGCCGTCTATCACCAAAGGAAAGATGTGATTAGATCAAAGAGGGTGTTACATTCCTTAAACAGTCATCAGTTGCAAAAAGCATGTTAAAGAACCAAGAGAAGTTATAAAGATCTAGCAATAGTTAGAATTTGAATGCTAGCATACCCAGAAATGGTGTTCTTCATAGGGTTAAAGCCAGAGGTGAAAATCAGAATATCCCCGGTGGCTTGTTCTACTGCCTCTTCTTCGCTGAGACCCACCACAGCTAGTGGTGGTATGCTGAAAGACAGAGAAGAAAAGAATATGAACAAATTAGGGGCAACCTCTGTGAAAACTTCAGATTGATTTGGTATACCCTATAAGAGAGAACGCTTACCAAAATACGGCACAAGCTACATTGCTGTAGTCTGCTTTAGTAGGCTTCCCACCAAAGACAGTGTTCTGCAAACATCAAAACAATCCCACTTAACACATAGATTACATAATAAGACATTCACCTACACACAAATTGAAAGATTTATAAGTTCAAGGCACGAACCGCAAAGCAGGTGGCCTCCATTAATGCAACAGGTGTAAGGTTAATACGGTTTGTAGCATCTCCCACAGCCCAAATGCTGGGTATATTAGTGCGTGAGTACTCATCAACCTGAGGACAATGTATTGAATTAGTAGCTGCAAGAGTAGAAGTTTTCCCCACAAAGTCTTAAGGAAAACTTTTCTTCAGGATAAATTATCAAATCTGCAACAATAAGAAAGTTGTTACGACCTTCACAGCTCCAGCCTGGTCAAGCTCAACACCAACAGCTTCTAAATTCAATCTCTTGGTATTAGGATTTCTGCCTGCAGCAGACATGAACAAACGTTACATCCTTAGACAGCTCCATGAAAATATGCAATAACAAGTTATTCCCTCAGAGGTATAGTTCAAAAGAAGAAGCAATAACAGGTACTGATAAAACAGAATGAAAAAAAACTACTGTTTTTTTAACCAAAAATAGCCACATGGATATACATGTATTCATGTACTAGAGAACGGGTGAATTACTCTAATATAAACAGGCAGATATTTGAGAATCAGATAACTATTCATAGATAGAAAAGTTACCAGTAGCAAATAGTACAACATCTGCCACGAATTCTTCCCCATGAGACGATGTTACTTTAATCCCGTCGTCTGTTTTTTCCAACTAAACGAAAGATATTGTATGTTCAGTATCAGATGAACTGAAGAAACTAGTGAAAAGAACTGTAAACAGTACTGTGATATACAAATTAAGAATCATATTCAGATACCTTAGTCAAACTTGTTTGCGGATGCAGATTAATACCCCTTCCTTCAAGATTTCTAGCCACTAGTGCCCTCATTTCGTCATCGAAGCCCCTGTAAAAGTAAAAATTAATAAACAAAGTTGGCTGCATTTTCCCTGGAAACTGGAAAGAGATTGCAAGAGACCCAAAAGAAGAAAAAAAAAGGAAACTTTGGCGCACCTTAGCGGAAGCTCCTTCCTGAAGAATAAATCCACTGTACCGCCCATTCCACGCCATATTGATGCAAACTCCACAGCAATGTACCTAATTATAAAGTACAAAGAAAAGAGGATTGAACCATTCAAAAGACTGTCATGCTAGGTACATCAGGATTCAGGAGGAAAACATAGAGGACGACATTACCCTCCTCCGAGCACCACAGCACGCTTAGGAAATTCTTCCAAGCTTAAAGCTTCATCAGATGTAATAGCCAGCTCCTGTAAAAAACAATTTATATACATAAATCAGTGGACTTTCCTTACACAGCAGGTTTATAGTTGTTCCTGCAGACTAATTTTACCAGAAGATAATATTGCAAACATACAGATGGTTTGAGGAAAAAGATTTCACGAATACCAATCGCATTCACACTTTTTGCTATTCTAAAATACAAAAACATGAACACGGTCACTTACATGTCCAGGAATATTGGGCTTCTGTGCGCGACTGCCAGTGGCAATCAATATGTGCTTGGCGGTATAGCTTATTTTAGTGCCATCGATTTGTCTCACCTCCACTTCGTTGGGACCAACTATTCTTCCTTCACCTTCATACAATTTCACAGCAGCATTCGCCAACAACCGCTTGTAAATGTTGTTCAGCCTTAGAATCTCATCAGTCTGCACATAGGGAATTAAAGACGGTTAACTGATTATTTCTGTTGGAATTTATTACACCACCAAGACATTAACTCCACAGAAGTATACAAAGCACAATAAATAAAAGAGCAATACATAAGTACTAATAGCAGTTCCTGCGTACCTTCTTTTGTAAAAGCTTCTTCCACGTGAAGTCAACATTCTCATTGATTTCCCACCCATAATTTCTAGCATCCTGCGAAAACATAACCACAACATATGTCATCAAACACAATTTTCTCTCAGCTGACATGCCTAAGGATTAAGTTTCTGTCCACCAAACAATATCTAGCCTAAAACAACAACTTCAAACACCAATACAATTGAGCACATAAGTTTAGGCACACGACTAATTAAGAACTTATCTCTCTTACAGCTAAAAGAAAGGCACTGAAATGATGGATAAAAAGGTAATATTTATTACCTCAAGTTCACCACCATAAGTCGCACCATAGACCAGAATCTTTTTGGGAACACAACCACGAATAACACACCTGAAAGCCACAAAAAGTGGAAACAAAGACAAGTATAAGGTCGGATAAACAATACATTTCACCCCCAATAGTGAGGAACAGACCAATCCATAGGTTTTAAGTTTTAACGATTCAAAAGATCTCATCTTTATGACAAAATCAACTAGTGGAAGCATATTGGATACTACAAGACAACTTACGTTCCACCAACTCCTCCAATCTCCTCAGAGCTAATAGGGTGAAACGGAAGCTCACAAATACCAACCTACAACATTTGATTCAAAACAACAAAACCACAAAACACGTAAGAACCAAAAGAAGTAAACTTTTCCTCACAAATCAAAAGGGAACATTACATGTAATCACTATCCCTATAAAAAATGTCACCTTAGCACCATTATTAGCCGAGAATCTAGCTGCACGAACACCACCACTCCCAGCACCGATGACAAACAAATCAAAATCATAGTGAGCATCGTTGGCTTCCTCCGCCTTAGCCGCCATAGCAGCAGCCTCTCCATCAGCAAGCATCTTCCTCGCCATGATTATGCAGACTCAAAAATCCAAACTTTACAAAAGAACGATGATCAATCAGACAAACCCATAAAGAAAAAGCGAATCTTGAATCAGTAAAAAAGCAAAAACGCGATCAGAATTAAACATAGATCGAAAGGGAAGATGTTGTTGTTGCCAAAGGTTAAACCTTTCGATGAGTCAGAGGGAAGAAATGGAGTAAGCGTACCTATGAGAAGAGATGGTGTAAGAACACTTAAGATCCAGACACGAAGGGTACGGTGAAAATGAAAGTAATGATTATGTGGGTGGGGGATGCGATATCGGATCTCTTAAGGTTTTGATCACGAAGAGGATTGATTCCTTTTATACTGTCTTTAAGGAAATAGTAAAAAGTCAAGAAAACAAAAGTTAACCATTGGTTATTTTAGTGTTCGTTCATACCTTATGATGATGACGTGGATTTAATATTGGGAATCTGAATTTTTTTTTTTTAATATATATATATATATATACCAACTTACTGGTCTTACGAACACATATGCGAATTTGATGCTCTACAGTCTATATGGAAAGGGACTTGCAAACGATTTATATGAGAAATTTCAAAACTTAAGGTCTAAATTGAACGCTATAAAGCGTAGGTGTTGTCGTAGTGTTCTTTGACGTGGCTTTTCTTAAAGCCAATGGAGTTTTAGTGAGAGAAGCTGCCTAATACAGGAGAAGAATAAACAAATACAAACTGTTCTACTTATCTAATCAGGTTATTATTAAAACCAACAAAATAAAAGTAAACAAGAGACGAGCCGAGTCGCAAAACTCAAAACATAAATTCTCTCTCACCAAAATGCTTTCATATGATCGAACCATAGATGGGAGCATATGTTAAGGTGATAATGTTTGATGCAAAAAAAACGCTCATGCGATGATGAATTATGAAAGTGTCCCGCTTTGAAAAGAAACATTTGTAATGAATAAAATCTATTTATATATTTCATGTTGCATTTAACATATCCCATTAATTTTTATTCCATCAGTTTCGTTTCATATTTTACTGCTTAGAGTTTAAGTGTAATATTGATGCGTCTTGAATTGATAGGTGTGGTGGGATAGGTTGGATATTGAGGATGAGAAAGGAATGATTAGTTGGTATGGTTTAAAAATCACTTGTGCTTTTACACATTAACATATTGATATGTTCAACATTAATTAGAACTATCCTCGGCTTCAATTTTGTCATGAGAACAATCCCATAGAGTCTAAGTGAGACACAAAGACGACGGCTAGTATTCCACCAACGAATTTGGATGGTCTTTTTAGAAAAAGAACACGACCCCGATTCCAGCTGAATCACCTGCGATTCACACATATGCCATATACTTGATTTTTTTTTTTTTGTTCTCGAAACAATCCGCAACAAGACATTAATTTAATGATCTCACGACATCCGAAACATCTTATACGAGAGCCAAAATGATCTCGTCACTGAAATATGCAGTTTATTTTCAAAATTTCCTGAATCTTTAATGTCACTTACCAAATCACTCTCGATCTTTGAATTTTTTTTTTTTTTTTTATCAGATTTAAAACAACCGAACATTATCGTATAGCTCAAAAGTTAATCAACACTGATTAAGATATACAGGTTATTGATAGAGGTTATTTGGACCATCTCAATAGATTGGGTTTAGTTCAATCTTTTGGCTTCATCAATCGATATTTAATTTATTCTGAAACACATTAACAAAAGGGGCGGTGGCGCAGTTGGCTAGCGCGTAGGTCTCATAGCTATCTGAGTAATCCTGAGGTCGAGAGTTCGAGCCTCTCTCGCCCCAATTTTTTAATTCTTTTTCGAAACATATGCACCGTCTGATGTCACAGTCCCCATCGTCGCACTTGCACCGTCTGTACTAAAACCTCAAAATAAAAGAAAAATGAAAACAAATAACCAAAATCTGAAGTTAACAGAGAAATTTCATATGCACTTAGTTGTGCCACGTGGTCCCTCCATTGCCGTTAACCTCCCGGTGAAATACCAAACCACTTCCCACTTACAAAACGTAGACTATAACCACTGCTTCTTCTTCTCCATCATCTTCATCATCACTCATCAACCCAACAAATCAAAACCTCAGATCTCAAAAAAGATCTCATCTTTCCATGGAAGCAACAGTACCAAGACTCGTCTACTGTGGACCAGAACCAAATCGATTCTCCTTCTCCTCTCGCCGCTCCTTCGTCTCAACCATCCCTCGCCGTAATCGCTCACGACGGATTCTTGCCGTCGCTACTGATCCCAAACCTACTCAGACTTCCCCACCCAAGCCCACCACTACCACTACCACAACAGTAAACGGATCTTCTTCTTCTGCGTCAAAGGGAGTCAACAACAATGTCTCCACGGTAAAGCTTCCACCTTTCCTCCCGGTTTTACGCAGTTTTAGATTGGTAAAGACTCTGTTTTTATGGTTAATGGCGAAATTGTGAAACAGAGAATCGGCGATGTGTCGAAAGAGATTAAGAGAGTGAGAGCTCAAATGGAACAAGACGAGCAGTTGTCTGTGTTAATGAGAGGGCTTCGTGGTCAGAACTTGAAGGACTCTGTTTTTGCTGATGATAGTATTCAGCTTAGGCTTGTAGAGGTAAAGAAAGTTTAAAACTTTCAGACATTTTGAGGTGAAAGTTTTAGTTTTTTTGTTGACTTAGCATTGTGTAAAATGTTGTAGACTGGTGAAAGCAGTGAGTTCTTACCTTTGGTATATGATCCGGCTACCATTTCTGCGTATTGGGGGAAACGTCCACGTGCTGTTGCTAGTCGAGTTATCCAGTTGCTTTCAGTTGCTGGCGGGTTTCTCTCTCGTATTGCAGGGGATATAATTAACAAGAAAGTTAAAGAGGTAATGTGTATATTCTGTTTACTGCTTTGATGAACGTAGCTTTGTGTAGTTCCTTATGTATTCCAACGGTAGATAGTGCCTTAAAAAGTATTTGATATGTATTTGGAGTCTCAATTTTCGTCTGTCGTTATTTTCAGAATGAGGTTTCTAGGGCAATTGAATTGAGGGAAATTGTTACTTCCTTGGGTCCAGCTTACATTAAGCTTGGGCAAGCTTTGAGTATTCGGCCAGATATCTTGTCCCCTGCTGCAATGACAGAACTACAGAAGCTTTGTGACAAGGTATAGTGCAGCAATTTTTCTGTTTTCTTCGTTCGTTGTCATATCATCTTTAAGTTCTCCTGTTTGAGTTTTCTGCCGTGGCATGACTAACTGTGGGTGTTTTTTTTTGTTTTTGTGAAGGTCCCTTCATTTCCTGATGATGTGGCAATGGCTCTTATTGAGGAGGAGCTTGGGAAGCCGTGGCACGAAGTTTACTCAGAGCTCTCTCCTTCCCCAATCGCTGCGGGTAAGTTTTCAACATGTTATTCTTATATGCACAGCGTGTCATTTTAGCGGACTTACTGTCACGTGATTTACTGTTATTTTGTGTGTTTATAGCATCTCTGGGACAAGTGTACAAGGGAAGGTTAAAGGAAAACGGGGATCTAGTGGCAGTGAAAGTACAGAGGCCTTTTGTTCTTGAGACTGTGACTGTTGACTTGTTTGTTATACGGAATTTGGGTCTATTTCTACGGAAGTTCCCTCAGGCAAGGTTTCGTCTGGCGGCTCAGCTTTGCACTTATTGATCTCTTTCACCATTCATCTTGCTGACTTTCGTTCTTTTGGGAATTTTCATGCAGGTTTCAGTAGATGTTGTTGGACTGGTTGATGAATGGGCTGCTCGCTTTTTTGAGGAGCTGGATTATGTTAACGAGGGAGAAAATGGTACATATTTTGCAGAGATGATGAAGAAAGATCTCCCACAAGTACGCTTCATAACTTTTCTAATATAGGCACTTTTGTTTGTGTTTATATATGAAGCGACCCATCATAGTTTATATTTGACAAGTACTTATGTGTGTTAGCATTTGTGGAATGGTTTCTAATCACGCAATCATTGATGGATTCAGGTTGTTGTACCAAAAACCTACCAAAATTACACGTCAAGGAAGGTTCTTACAACATCTTGGATTGATGGTGAAAAACTGTCACAAAGTATTGAGAGTGACGTTGGAGAGCTTGTGAATGTTGGTGTCATTTGTTATCTAAAGCAGGTAATACTTCCTACATACTTATTGCAGAACATAATAAATGTGTGCTGTTTTTAAAAACAAGATTAAAGTTGTAAATTGATATTCTTATTGTCAACATTGGTACTGTTTTCTGCTACAGTTGCTTGATACTGGGTTTTTCCATGCTGACCCTCATCCTGGAAATATGATTCGTACGCCAGACGGGAAGCTTGCCATCCTCGATTTTGGTAATGGTTCTAGTTCCAATTAGCATTATCATTTATCGAAAAAATATGCATTTGGTTCCACAGTTACAGTCAATGTGGTGTAAGAAAAGCCTTTTGTTGACATTTTATGTTTGTGTCTGTTCATTTACAGGTCTTGTTACGAAATTGACTGATGATCAGAAGTACGGAATGATTGAAGCCATTGCACACTTAATTCACAGAGATTACGATGCCATAGTCAAAGATTTTGTCAAACTTGGTTTCATCCCTGATGGGGTCAATCTGGGACCTATATTACCTGTCCTAGCCAAGGTTTTTGATCAGGCACTTGAAGGTGGCGGTGCTAAAAACATCAACTTTCAGGAATTGGCAGCAGATTTGGCGCAGATAACTTTTGACTATCCATTCAGAATTCCCCCTTATTTCGCTCTTATAATTAGAGCAATTGGTGTGCTCGAAGGGATTGCTCTAGTGGGAAATCCTGAATTTGCCATTGTGGACGAGGCTTATCCTTATATCGCTCAGGTATTTTTCATATGAACTCTGTAACTGTTATCTAGAAACTAGAGCAGTCCACTCATTCAGCGTCTTTCATTAGACCTTTACAATATACTGATGCTTAAATATCTTCATATGATTACCTTAATATTTAGCGGCTATTGACGGATGAATCACCTCGGCTAAGGGAGGCTTTACGGTATACAATATATGGGAAGACTGGTGTTTTTGATGCTGAAAGATTCATCGATGTGATGCAAGCCTTTGAGACTTTCATTACAGCAGCCAAAAGTGGAGGAGGGGAAGATATGAATGGAGGCATGGCTGAGCTGGCTCTTATGCAAAGCCAGACAAGTAGCCTGGTTCCTACGTTTCCAGCCAGTGCATCCCAACCGAACCAGCCAGCTCAAACCAGAGTCGCTTTGTCTTTTCTGCTTTCTGAGAAAGGAAACTTCTTCCGCGAGTTTCTACTGGATGAGGTATTGACTTATCAAAATCTAACCAATGCAAAATGAATGAGATTTGGACAATTACTATCTAGATAAGCTCAGAGTTATTTAATCTCTTAACCAGTGTTTGTTTATGGCGTCTTGAGTTCTAACACTTGTTGTGGTTTACTCAAAACAGATAGTCAAAGGCATCGATGCAATCACAAGAGAACAGCTGGTGCAAGCAATGGCGGTCTTTGGATTCAGAAACGCAACACCAATCTTCGGTATGGTACCAACACTAGGACCCTTCAGGCCTGCAGCACTTCTTCCATCTGTAACAGAAGAAGACAAAGTCATCTTGAACAATGTTCAGAAAGTAATCGAGTTTCTTACCGCAAGAAGCTCCATGTCGAATAATCCCGATCAGGTTAGATTCATAAATCTCTCGACCCTCTCATATAACTGAGAATCAATCAATCTCTGTAGTACCAGCGTTTTGAACTTGTGTGTTCAATATCATAAAACAGGTGGTAGATGTATCACAAGTGGTTCGGGAACTGCTTCCTGTGTTGCCTGGAATCTCTGCCACAGTATTGCCAGAGATTATGAGCCGGCTTGGGTCAAGAGTAATGGCGAGAATAGTTCGGGATACATTTTTGTAAATATTGGGTTGAGCTTTGTACAATTGTGCATATAAGTTGCAATTTAAATTACCTATAAAGGATATATACAGCTGATTATTGTTTGTTCTCCATTAACACCCACACTTGCTGTAATAAACACTCAAATGGAATAGAACAAGGGCTTTGCCTTTGCCATTAATGTGGCTGTGTCGATGCAGAATATATACGTTCAATAACAGAAAATGCAAGATTTATTGAGTGAATTATAAATTCTAAATTACAAGGTCACATTACATAACAGGTCACATTACATCACATCTCCTGTAAGCCAAGAGAGACTCCCTGCCAACTCCCTCACCCGCGACTTAGACCCATCGGCGCCTACGTGAACAAGTATCGTTAGACATGGCAAAACTGATGAGATTTTGGAAATGTATTACAACTCAAATCTAGCAAACCGAGAAACACCTACCACCAGTTTTGCATAGACGTTATTTCCATCGCTTAGCTCTAGCTTAGCAAGGCGTCCTCGCATAAACAAATATGTTGTGGATGGTACTTACACCAAGACCAGTCAACGAAGAGCTAATTCGAATGTCATTAAGTATCACAGTCTGCATTTGAGGAGTTTACGTTGGAGAACAATCCTTAAGGTGATCATAATGAAGTTAATGATGCCATGTGATAAGAAAGGATGTTTTTTTTTCGTGACAAGAAAGGATGTGGGAAACAAAGGTATATACGGTTCACGGACAAGAGTAGGAAATGCAAACAAACAAAAAAATTCTCCCAAGAAAAACCTAACCTTCACGTGAATTGAAATTGTTAGCAAAAGTTGTCCAAAAGTACTTTACCTAATAATTAGATATTATCCCCATTAATTTTGAAAAACCTAACAGAAATTTAAAACCAAAGGAACAAACAAACAAAATGGTCCATTCAATTCCTCCTCCTCAATTATTTTATGCCTTTATATCTAACTTCTTCTCAGCAAAACTTTCCTCGTCCTACCTCTCGCGTATTTCTCCAACTTCTTCTCCTTTCAAACAAAGCTTCCTCTTCTTCCTATGGCATTTTTCTTGTATTCAGTTTCCGCTTTACAGCCAACACCATTCACTTCCCGCCACTACCGTCCACTCCGTGTATATTGCAGTAAACCTGAACCCAAGTTGGGGTCTGAAATCATTGTCGAATCTCTAGAAAGGCAAGGTGTGGAAACCATATTTGCATACCCCGGTGGAGCCTCCATGCCGATCCATCAAGCCCTCAACGCCTCATCGAAAATCCGGACTGTTCTCCCGCGTCATGAACAAGGAGGTATTTTTGCTGCAGAGGGTTTTGCCCGTTCAACAGGGAGACCCGGGGTGTGTTTAACAACCTCAGGGCCCGGAGCCACAAATCTTGTAACTGGTTTACAAGATGCTTACATGGATAGCATCCCTCTTGTTGCCATAACGGGTCAATTGCCCGTTCATCTTATCGGGACAGGAGCTTTTCAAGACACACCTATCGTGGAGCTGACGCGTTGTATCACTAAATTCAATTATCTAGTAACAGAAGTAGAGGAGATTCCTCAAATAATGGCGGAAGCATTCTGGATCGCTACATGTGGTCGACCTGGCCCTGTGTTAATTGACATTCCCAAAAACATTCAACAACAAAGAGCCATTCCCAATTGGGAGCAATCTATGCTATTGCCTCTGGACCTGTGTACGTCTCCCAAATCGCCTGAAACATCGGAGTTAGAGAAGATTGTGAAGTTGATTTCCAATTCGAAGAGGCCAGTTTTATACGTTGGAGGAGGCTGTGTCAATTCAAGCAACGAGTTGCGTCAGTTTGCAAAACTTACAGGCATACCGGTTGCAACCACTTTTATGGGACTTGGATCATACCCTTCAGATGAAGAGTTATCGTTACAAATGCTTGGGATGCACGGCACAGTTTTTGCTAACTATGCGGTTGAGTATAGTGATTTACTTCTGGCACTTGGAGTGAGGTTTGACGATCGGGTCACCGGTAAGCTCGAGGCGTTCGCTTCCCACGCAAAAATAGTGCATATAGATATTGATCCAGCAGAACTTGGGAAGAAGAAGAAGCCCGATGTCTCCATCTGTGGAGACGTGAAAGTTGCCTTGCAGGGTATGATTCATTTGATGGAAAATGATGTAGAAGAAACAAAATTTAATTTCAGTGTGTGGAGAAAAACATTAAAAGAAAAGAAGCAGCAACACCCCCTGAGATTCAAATCATTTGGGGAGGCCATTGCTCCACAGTACGCAATTCAAGTTCTTGATGAATTGACCGAAGGGAAAGCCATAATCACAAGTGGTGTTGGACAACACCAGATGTGGACCGCACAGTTCTACAAGTTTCAACAACCGAGGCAGTGGATCTCATCGGGAGGCCTAGGTTCCATGGGATTTGGTCTCCCTGCAGCTATGGGAGCTGCAATAGCGAACCCGGATACCATTGTAGTTGATATAGATGGTGATGGAAGCTTCATAATGAATGTTCAAGAATTAGCTACTATCCGGGCAGAGAATCTTCCTGTAAAGATTATGATTTTTAATAACCAGCACCTAGGCATGGTTATCCAATGGGAGGAGCAATTTTTTAAATCTGTGAAAGCTAGAGAGAGAGCATTTTTAGGTGATCCAGCCAAAGATTCTTATATCTTTCCAAATATGCTTTTGTTTGCGGAAGCATGCGGCATTCCCGCAGCTCGAGTAACAAAGACGAAGCATGTCCAAGAAGCTATCCGGAAAATGCTGAAAACTCCAGGACCATATCTCCTAGAAGTCATGACTCCAGTTGACGCCACTGTGTTGCCGATGATCCCTAGTGGCGGCACTTTCGACGAGACCATAATGTAAGTTGCAATTTAAAGTATATCTATAAAGGATTTATACAGCTGATTATTGTTGTTCTCCATTAACACCCACACTTGCTGTAATAAACACTCAAATGGAATAGAACAATGGCTTTGCCTTTGCCATTAATGTGGCTGTGTCGATGCAGAATATATACACGTTCAATAACAGAAAATGCAAGATTTTATTGAGTGAAATATAAATTCTAAATTACAAGGTCACATTACATAACAGGCTTAAATGAAACTTGGGTACAGGAAGCTGTTTTCAGTCACCAAGGCAAAAGAAGATTCAGAGTATTTAATACCGAGGCGATGAATCTCTCTGATCAGAGACTGGCGTTTTCAAGAAAAGAGTGGCAAAGATTGTTCTCCTGAAGCATATGATATGATGCGCTTTTTAAGTGGTGAAATGTAGTGAGCCCCGTGAAACGCAGCCGCTCTGAATGCATTCAGCGGTCCGAAATTCACTGAGTACATCTTCTGGATTCCATCTAAAACCGCCATCATTGCTATATTTGCAGGTTTTCTCTCCGCTTCATATCGTTTGAGCAAATTCGCCTACAAGATAAAGCTTTCAAGCAATAAATATAACTGAGGAAAGAAGATTATGAGCATGTGGTTTAACAATTAGAATCCGAGCATATACCTCGCCTATATCAGTACCAAGAGCAATGCCTTCTGCTATAGCTCTGGAGAGAGCAGAAGCATCTGCAAATCCTAGATTAACTCCTTGACCAGCCAAAGGGTGAACAGTATGAGCTGAGTCACCGACGAGAGCCACACGGTTTGACACATAGTCCTTTGCATGCCTTAAAGACAAAGGAAACATCATTCTTTCTGATGAAAGCTTCACAACCTTGGGAGGAGTTTCAAACCTCTCCTTGGCAGATATGTTCACATCTCCTGTAAGCCAAGAGAGACTCCCCCGTGAACTTGTATCTGGATGTGGACCGTATCCATAATCCAAAGCGTCGTTTACAGCTTTGATGAAGTCATCCTCGCTCATTGATTTGCGATCTGACGCCTCTGTTGGATCCATAGTCCATACTATGTTGCTAAACTTGTCACCAACGGGAAGAAGCGCGATGGGTCCATTGGGTAAAAAACGTTGCCACGCAGTGAAGTTTTCAACAGTGTGCTCAACTGTACAAATTATAGCGTTCTGTGAGTAGTTCCATCCAGTTGTTTTGATCCCTGCCAACTCCCTCACCCGTGACTTAGACCCATCGGCGCCTACCTGAACAAGTATCGTTAGACATCGCAAAACTGATGAGATTATCGAAATGTATTACAACTCAAATCTAGCAAACCGAGAAACACCTACCACTAGTTTTGCATAGACGTTATTTCCATCGCTTAGCTCTAGCTTAGCAAGGCGTCCTCGCATAAACAAATCTGTTGTGGATGGTACTTCACCAAGACCAGTCAACGAAGAGCTAGGTAACATATCCATCGAGTTTAACCTCGCTGGATAAATAGTCTTCTGAAGATCTGACTCCTGCAAATCCCCAAGCTCTCTCGTATAAGAATAATAAAAAGATGACTGATATCTCTTTAAAGTCAGATAATCTGACTTAGAAGTTGAAGAGAGGTAGTAATTGGATTTAGAAATTATAAGCAACTAGCAAAAACTCCTTGAAATCACAGGGTTCTTCTAAACTTGCGCTCAGATGAAGACCGGTCTAGCAATATAAATATCGAAAAATCAAATGAAAGCGAGCAAAACTACTGTAACATGAGAAAGCACATGTAAGAGGCGAGTTACAAGCATGAGCTTAACATTTTATTCTTAGGGAAACCAGAATGAATCAAGCTGATGGATAAAACTTGGATGGACCCAAGAAAGAAAAAACACCTGTACACAAGATAGCTGAGAACTCTGAAGAACTTTATTCTCCACCACACACCTGGATAATGCGAAGAATAAGTACACAGCTACTAACATCATCAAGGATGCAGTTGTATATATCAATATGCTTACCCCAAAATATCTTGATCGACATCTTTAGCATTGTATCTTGTATATCCAAGGCCCGTGTAGTCCCAGACCTAAAACCACAAAATGACATATGACTTTGTTTACGTCTAGCAAATCATTATCAGTATATGCAATTCATTCACAGCGTAGATCATTCCTAGATCTGATTATAGTTTTGCTTTTCAGGTTAACTTCAGATAAATGAAGGGACACTTTATACTAACATAAGCAATAAATAAGCAAGCGCCAAGCGGCAGTAAAATCAAACCAATGATGATCAAGATTAAGAAATACGTTCCACCAAAATCCTAGCCACAGATTGTAGTTATATTTGTCACGCAGAGAAACAATTCCGTAGGTTTTTCATTAAAAAGATTTCAGCAGCCATGTTCTTTGTAAGGAACGTAAAAAGTTGGTCATAATTACCTGCATTTTATCAAAATACGCATGTCGCTGCTCTTCAATGTATTTCCAGGCACCAATATCTGCATGATTAAAACCAAATACATGACTCCAAAGTAATAACTATAAAGGAAATTCATGGACGGTATCAGGACAAAGACTAGCTCAAAAGTTGGGTTCGAAGTCGCAAAACCAGCATCTTAAGCTCAGATGAACCTTATGCTACAGTTTGCAAGCTCTTCTCTTAGTCACTTGTAGAAATTTCAGATGAGCAGAATTTTTGGGAAGAAATGAGAAAGTCCAGAAACGTAGTGTTACCTTTAAGGAAGGATATTGTTGCAGGTGTGACGGTACTGACTCTAGGATCAGGTGTGTGACCTTTCTCAATGACATTTTTTCTCCCCAAAAGAGGATTATTGTCAATAATAGCGACACTCAAGTGCTTTGTCAATGGCTTGCTTGCTGAAAGAATAACAACCATGTCGCCAGATCAACAACTCATTATTATTTACTTGGCTGAACATAAATTTACCAGCTAATCGAGAGAAAAATCAAGACTAGCAACCATTGCTTTACCCAAAGAAGCAGCTAAAGCGATTCCAACCATTCCACCACCGACAATAGCTATGTCATGTTGTGGACTATCGTCAGTGGAATTCCTTTTCGCATTCCTCTCCTAAATCATTAAACAAATATGAACTATTACAACACACTACATGACCATAGAGACCAAAAAATATGCAAAGTGTCCTTCTTGATACTTTCCAAGACAAGATTCGTGAATTCACAAGGACATAAAAAGCAGATCATTCTTACAGTGGAAGAAAAGGTAGAGACTTTGTGTGTCACATCAGTTGAACAAGTCCTCTGGAAGATCTTAGTTCCACAGACATCTCCCCTAAGTTTCCTTGCAAGCATCCTGTCCTAAGAAGCACAATCACATCAGACAATAGCATGGCATAATAAGTGAGACAAGCATCACATAATCTAACAAGAAACCCAAATTTGTACACAAAGTTAAGAAATTTGCTGAAACATGATCACCAACAGTTAAAAAGAAAACAAATTGGATGAAGAAAGAGCGAACCCGTGAACCTGTTCATGATCTTGGCAGCTTGAGACAACAGAAGAAATGATTAAACGTATGTGGACAGAGCTCAACAAGACGAATAACAAAAGAAACAGATTTAATCGGGTCGACGCGTGAACCCCACTTCAACAACCTTTTCGGCTCTTAACTTGAATATCAGAGGAAGTCGGAGAGAGTTTCGCCGGGAAGTTTTAAGGGGTTTTCGATCAGGGAGTTCGGGTTGGGTTTGGGTCACGGGTATTAATTATGGTTATTGTGTGTTTAAATCGAATCCCGGTTCATTGTTGGACCGGTCTAAATGTATATGCTCAATTTTAGTTTCAAAGTTCGGTTTCGAGGCCCATTAAGATACGAACTGGTATTCTAACCCATTAATTGAAATCAAACCCTAAGAGCATAATCAAAGGAGATATTCATATCTGATTCTTAGATAGTTTTTATTATTATAAAGTTTATATTAAAAACCTTTGTTAAGATATTTTTATTTTCTTTGCTCCAATGGTAAATGGTAGAATGAATTCTAAAAAAAAAAAAGTTTGACTCAAAACAATTTATGTAACAAGAAAATACACGATAAAAAAAAACTAATGTCAAAAACAAACAAGACCATATGCAGTTGTTCGACTAATACAAACTAATCTAAAAAATACACAAGACATTTCTAATCAATAAAGTCAACAAAGGAGAAGTGTCATATGCATCCACGAGATACAAAAAAAACCAGAGTTGCATAACCATTATTCAGCTTTTGATTGGGGAAGATGTTTACCTAATCCCAGCAACCAAACCAGCCGGCATAATCTTTTGAGTGAGCAAGTAACGCTGTCTCATGACTAGTGTGAGAGCAGGTGAGATGACTGTATGCAAAACAAAAGAAAACATTAAGATAGTTTCAATCACCCGAGAGATTTTTGAATAAGTGAATGAAGACAGATTCTATTGAGCTTGCTTGTAATGTTCTTTAAGGTCGATGCAGTGTCAATCAATCAATGGCAAGAACACTAATTAAAAAGCAGGAATCTACTCAGCCACAACCAAGATCACAGAGAAAGACAAACCTATTTAGAGAACAATAGCGATAGAGGAAGTTTTCTTCTTCTCGAAAGCCTTAGAGGCTGAGAAATCCAGCGAGGATGAGTAATAAGCGAGTGCCTGCAAAGACGTAATACTTAATTTTTTCATGTAACCGATTAAAAGCATCCCGTACGTAACCAAACCAAATCCTCCGCTAACACTGCAATACATGAAAGCATTTCTGTCTCACCAATCATCAAGAGCATGAAAACTTAATGTGAATTATTGACTTTGCACAAATCACATATGGGCTTTACTTGGGCCTGCATACAAACATGAAGACAAAGCATTAGTTCGTTAAAGCCTACGGCTCGTTTATGTTAGTTGCAAATAGCATAACACGAGAGATATATAAGAAGAGAGTTGCGGGGAAAAACCTAAAAAAAAAGGATTTCTCTTTACGGTTTAAGCTTGTAACATTATTACTTTCATCTCTTAGGGTTATTTCTCTTGCAAGTTACCTGTAGCAAAGAAAGGATTCCTTAGAACACGTTTGTAATCTTTCTCATCTAGTAGAGGTTGTGGGAGAAGGTTCCCACCCGAGACGTACCGGTTAGAGGCCGGGAACTCGGTGATCAATTCTTTGTGTCATAAGTTAAAGAATTAACAAACCAATCAATCTAGAAATAAACTTACAAGTGGTATCAGAGCAATCCGGGTTTCAGATTGCAGGGTTGAGAAAGATCAGGAGGGGTTTTCAACAGATACACATAGAAGAAGGGTAAAGGTACTTATCTGTTCTTTGAGGCTTGGTGTGAAGTGTTCTGTTGTTTCTGGGTTATCGGCATCATCATCTTCTTGTGTGTCTTGGTTAGTTTACCTGTTACAAAAGAATTAAACAGTTAGACATGGATTCAAACAGTGGAAAATTAGACGTTGATAAATTTGACGGTAAAGGTGACTTTGGTCTTTGGAAACATAAAGTGCTGTGTCAGTTGGAACTTCTAGGCTCAGAAGCTGTTTTGGATGAGAACTCAATTGAATTCTCAGAATCTGACAAGAAAGAGGGGAAGGAACCAAAAGTGGATCCAAAATTTGCTCAAAAAGACAAAAGGGTGAAGAATCTTATCAAGATGAGCTTGAGTGATTTGATTCTACGGAAGGTAATGAAGGAAGCTACTGCTCTCGACATTTGGAAGGCTCTTGAAAGGGATTATCAGACAAAAACTCTTCCAAACAGGATATTTCTGAAACAGAGGTTTGCGGGTTTCAAGATGGAGGAGAGTAAGAGTATTGAGGAGAATTTGGACAGCTTTCAAAAGTTAGTAGATGATCTTGCAAGCTTAAACATACAAATAAGTGATGAGGATCAGGCAATACAGCTCCTAACGAGTCTACCACCACCATATGAACCACTAGTTCACACTCTCAAATATGGCAGTGGCAAAGACACATTAACGGTTAATGCTGTTACAACTTCAGCATATGCAAAGGAGGTTGAGCTGAATGAAAAAGGACTACTAAATAAATCCAGATCACAGGCTGAGGGTTTATATGTCGAGTCTAGGGGAAGGACAAACAGAAGGTCTGATAAGGGAGGCAATAAACCATGGAAATCAAGGTCCAAAAGTAAGGTAGATCATACTCAAAACCAAGATTCAACCAAATCGGGAAAGGAGGATGTTTTATTTGTGGTAGAGAAGGACATTGGAAGAGGGAATGTCCTGACAAGAACACAAAGAAACACACAGATTCGGTTAACTTGGCAAGTGAGCCCATTCAGCCAGTAATACTAACAGTGAGTACTAGAAACACAAGCAAAGAGTGGGTTATGGACTCTGGTTGTTCGTTTCACATCACAGGTAACAAAGAATACCTATTTGAGCTTCAAGAGTTCAGTGGAGGTAAGGTTCTGATGGCTAATGACACTAATAGTGAAGTTAAGGGAATAGGAAAGATTCGAATTCAGAACTCAGAAGGGTGTATGGTAGTACTCAGTGATGTGAGGTACATACCAAACGTAAACAGAAATCTGATTTCCTATGGGATGTTAGAGATGGCAGGCTGCAGATACGAAGGAAATGACTTCATGATTCACTTCTACAAAGATAACAAAAGGGTTTTGACGGGAAAGTATAATGAAGGTTTATACTACTTACAAGGAGAAGTCATAAAAGGAGAAGTAAATGTCTCAAGAGCAGAGATGGACATGACTAAAATTTGGCATTCAAGGCTAGGCCACATGAGCTTAAACAATATGGACGTCTTAGTCAAAGAAGGGTATCTGTCAAAGAACGAAGTGGACAAATTGGAATTCTGTGAGAGCTGCGTACTTGGAAAATCTCACAAGCAAAGTTTTCCAACTGCTAAACACACCACCAAAAACATATTGGAATATGTACACTCAAACTTATGGGGTTCTCCTTCTACTCCAGAAAGTCTTGGCGGGTGTAAATACTTTGTGAGTTTCATAGATGATTACTCAAAGAAAGTATGGGTTTATTTTTTGAAGTCCAAAGATCAGGCGTTTCAAAAGTTCAAGGAGTGGAAAGAAGTAGTTGAGAATCAGACAAAGAAAAGGATTAAGTACTTGAGGATAGACAATGGACTTGAGTTTTGCAACACACAGTTTGATAACCTGTGTAAAGAATCGGGGATCACAAGGCACAAGACTTGTACATACACACCTCAACAGAATGGTGTGTCAGAAAGAATGAATAGAACAATTATGGACAAAGTACGGTGTATGCTTGCAGAGTCAGGATTAGGACAAGAATTTTGGGCTGAGGCTGCTTCAACAGCAGCATACTTGATAAACAGATCACCAAATTTGACTCTAGAGTTCAAGCTACCAGAGGAGGTATGGAGTGGTTCAAAACCGGATCTGGCTCATTTAAGGAGATTTGGTTGCTCTGCATATGTTCATAAGATTCAAGAAAAGACAAAGTCAAGAGCTGTTAAGGGAGTGTTTGTTAGGTATCCTTTTGGCGTCAAAAGATATAGAGTTTGGTTACCAGAAGTTGGAAAATGTGAAACAAGCAGGAATGTTATTTTTCACGAGGAAGAACTCTATAAATAGACACTTGTTGGAACTGAAATAAGTGAAACCGACACCACTAAAGCAGTAGATGAAGTCAAGAAGAAAAAGTTAAAGAAGGTGACTTTTAGTGAAAACTTAATTCAAGGTCCCACTCCAAATGCAGAGACTGGAGAAACGTCATCTCAAGGTGGAGAAACATCATCAGAAGAAGAATCAGAAGGTTCTGAGGAAGCTGATACAGATGAAGACATTGAATGGTCTGATAGCGAACCATCACTTGAAAATTACTTGCTCGCAAGGGACAGAGGGAGAAGAGAGAATATCAGGCCACCATCTAGATACGAGGAAGGTAATTTTGTGGCTTATGCTTTGGCTGTCGCAGAGGAGTTGGAAATTGACGAGCCTAAAAATTCTCAAGAAGCAAAGAAAAGTAAGCATTGGAAGCATTGGAATAATGCAGCGGATGAGGAAGTTGATTCTCTAAAAAGAAATCATACTTGGAATCTAATTGAGAGGCCAAAGAATCAAAAGGTGATTGGCTGTAAATGGGTATTCAAATTAAAACCCGGAATACCAGGCGTTGAGAAGCAGAGATACAAAGTTAGGTTAGTAGCTAAGGGCTACTCACAAGAGGAAGGTATTGATTACAATGAAGTGTTCGCACCAGTTGTAAAACACGTCTCAATTAGAGTAATGTTGTCAGCAGTGACAAACATGGATTATGAGTTAGAGCAGCTTGATGTGAAGACTGCTTTTCTTCATGGAAACTTAGAGGAAAGGATTTTGATGGATCAACCGGAAGGTTTTATTCAGGAGGGAGATGAGAACAAGGTTTGTTTACTCCGAAAATCTTTATATGGACTAAAACAATCACCAAGACAATGGAATTTGAGGTTTGATAGATTCATGAAAGAACAAAAGTTTATAAGGAACGAGCGTGATCCATGTGTGTACATGAGGAATGTACAAACTGAGAAAGCCATCTATTTGCTACTGTACGTTGATGATATGCTTATTGCTTCAGGGAATTTGACAGAAATCAGAGAAGTAAAAGAAAGTTTGAGTAGAGAATTTGAAATGAAAGATTTGGGACAAGCTTCAAGAATTCTCGGGATGGACATTATCAGGGACAGAGCTAAGGGAGTGTTAAGAACTTTCGGAATGTCAGAAGCTAGAGCAGTAGTAACTCCTATTGCAACACAATTCAAACTAAGAAGTCTAACTGAAGCAGAAATAGCATCGGAAGCAAGAATTATGGAGAACATACCTTATGCTAGTGCTGTTGGAAGCCTTATGTATGCCATGGTAGGCTCCAGACCCGATCTAGGATATGCCATTGGGCTCATATGCAGATTCATGTCAGAACCTGGAAGAGATCATTGGTCAGCAGTGAAATGGGTTCTGAGGTACTTAAAAGGTACTCTGAAAACTAGATTAACATTCAGAAAGCATTCAGAGTTTAGCATTGAAGGGTTCAGTGATTCTGATTATGCAACTGATCTGGACAAGAGAAGGTCAGTTACTGGTTTTGTATTCAAGGTTTGGGGAAATACAGTATGTTGGAAATCATATCTACAATCAGTTGTGGCTCTCTTAACAACCGAAGTAGAATATATGGCACTTAGTGAATCAGTAAAAGAAGCTATTTGGCTAAAGGGTTTCTGCACAGAATTGGGGTTTGGAACAAAAGGTGTCGTGATCCATTGTGATTCATAGAGTGCTCTTGCATTAGCTAAAAATCATGTGCATCATGAAAGGACTAAGCATGTTGACACCAAGTTCCACTTCATCAGAGATATCGCAGCAAAAGGTGATGTTATCCTATCTAAGATACATACCAGCAAGAATCCAGCAGATTTTCTAACTAAGGCATTACCTGGTCCAAAGTTTGAACTCTGCTGTGATCTTCTTGATATCGTCTGAAGGACCCAGCAGCTCCAGGTAACTCTATATCGACATTGTTGCTCTCGCAGGGAAAAGAGGATAGAGAAACAGTTAGTTTCAAACAAATATTTATGTCGATAAGTGATGATCAAAGAGGTTAGTAGATCAAAAGAGTTACCTGTATACAATATGGAACCGTGGTGAATTGGGTTTGGTTCCAGGTGGAGAAGCTACAAAAAGGGATTCAAGATGAAGACAGGTCAGTTCTTCACGGCAATTTCTTGAATCAACAGTTACAAAGTCGAGAGCAAGAGTTTCAAGGTATAGAAGGTACCTGAGACGAACGGGAGCTGTAGAGAAGTTGGTCTCTCATTATTACAGCTGAAACATGAAGATATGTGATTGGTAAATCAAGTTATATTCGAAATTTTCAGAAACTTGGCATCAGATTCTGTAAAAATCGAATAGAGGAGGTACCTGCAGTTTTCTGAAGACTGTGAGAGTGGTAATTGCTCGTCAGAATCATCACACATGGAGGAAATTATAGTTATGGTTTTTTGGATCAATTTTAAAATTGACAAAGGGTGTGAGTATTCAAGAAAAATACGAGGTACCTGCGATTTTCAGGAACAGATGGGCAAGGTGGAGCTCGTCTATGGAAGCTGAGATGGAGAATCGAAGCTTGGGGACTTCGTAAAATCGGACATCACGAATTGGATTTCAATTGGTACCAACAGCAAGGTGACAAGGATAAAACCAACATGTCTGAGTTTTATTGAAGAAGGAGGAGTAATTCATTAAGTTGAATTTCTGGAGAATGCAAAGAAATTGATGAAATTGCATTTGACATCACAAGTGAGAAAGAAGAGGACAACGAAGACGATGACTTCGTGGTGGTGATTTTGGGCCAAAGTCAAAGGTGGAGTTTTGTGAATTATTGACTTTGCACAAATCACATATGGGCTTTACTTGGGCCTGCATACAAACATGAAGACAAAGCATTAGTTCGTTAAAGCCTACGGCTCGTTTATGTTAGTTGCAAATAGCATAACACGAGAGATATATAAGAAGAGAGTTGCGGGGAAAAACCTAAAAAAAAAGGATTTCTCTTTACGGTAACGTTATTGCTTTCATCTCTTAGGGTTCTTTCTCTTGCAAGTTACCTGTACCAAAGAAAGGATTCCTTAGAACACGTTTGTAATCTTTCTCATCTAGTGGAGGTTGTGGGAGAAGGTTCCCACCCGAGACGTACCGGTTAGAGGCCGGGAACTCGGTGATCAATTTTTTTGTGTCACAAGTTAAAGAATTAACAAACCAATCAATCTAGAAATAAACTTACATTTAAAAAACAAATGAAGCATAAATCTTAAGATTAGAAATTGAGAAACTCAGAAAGTGTTAATTGTAAGTTATTTTGTATCAATTCCAGCGTCAGACTGATTCCTCCTCAAATCTATCATTCTATCCTTAAAAGACAAATTCACCACACTTGGCAACAACCCAACACCAGTAAATTACTAATTACTAACCAATTTCGCACAAATTTCATTAAAGTCGAGTTCTTTAGATAATAAAAGAAATTTCGTTGAAACCCAATTCTCCTTCAAAAGCTTGTTACCTGGTGAAAGCCGAGTTCTTTAGATGATAAAAACGGATGAGCTACCACACGATCTGGAAGTGATTCTCCTCTGAAACAGATGATAAAAACGGACGATCCATCTCCTTCATCTCTTAACCTCAGAAAGATGGAAAGAGAAAGAGAGAGTAGAGAGAGAGCGCTCCCCGTGTTTTTTCCTTCTTTGCTCAATTAAAACAATCATCCACTCATTTGCCGCCACGTATCAGTTCTGAACTTTCAAAATATAATAAAATACAATTCAATATTTTTTATTATACATGTATTTCTTATACCTAGGAATGCTAAAAAAAAGTGTATAAATATAAAGACTTTCTTTGAGCATTCCTAAGTATAAGAAACATATTTGTAATAAAAAAAATATTGAATTGTATTTTATTATATTTTGAAAGTTTAGAACTCCTAATTAACATTCATGCGATAAACATGCTCTTAGAGCATCATTATCACAGAAGATGTTCAAAACAGGATCTAAAAGGTAAAATATAAATATTTTTTATTATATAATTAATTTTTAATTTTGAAATACAACTGAACCAATAAAAAAATGACAACAAGCAAAAGAAGTTAAAGAACCGTTTCTAAAAGATATCAATTAAGGAGCGTATACAACTTCTCTCTCTTACTTTTTATTTTTTAAAAATATTTTAATAATAAAAACATTTATAAGAAACATGCGATAATCCTGGCCTTACGCCTTTACTTGGTTTTTAGTTTTTAACTTTTAGATTTTGAATTTTAAGTTTTTAGTTTTTGATTTTGTTTTAGATTTTTTTTGGATAAAAATAAGGAAAACATAGATTTTGGATTCTACGTAGAAATGATTAGTTTTTTTAAAATCTAGTTTCCCTAAAGTATAAAGAATCTATATTTCATGATTGGATAATAAATTAGTTTTGGAGAAACAAAAACCAAAAACCAATTCAAAATCTACAAATAATCAATGCCTTAAATGACCTTAAATTTTTTATGTAAGATATGATTCTATCTATTTTAACTATTTTTCATTTAGATTAATTCAATTTTATCTTAAGAAACCAAGTTAAGATATGCCTTTGTTTCTTAAGCATGCTGGTGAAGCGAAACTACCCGAGGCCAATGTCATTGATGGAAAGATATATATAGCAGGAGGCTGCAAAGACTGCACCAGTTCCTCCGATTGGATGGAGGTTTTCGATCCAAAAACACGAACTTGGGAGCTTGTGTCGAGCCTATGTGATTGTGATTGTATAAGTAAAATCGCAGGGGTTGATGGAGAGTTGTACATCTTTGGAAGCTGTAATGGTTTGTCTTATAATCCAAGGGAAGGTAGATGGGAAATGCTGAGATGTCTTCAAGTTGGTTTGATTATTTCTCTACTACTATAACGGGGTATTCAAATGGTATGAACACTAAGGTAGGGTTCCGGAGAGATTTGAAGAGTGTCAAAGGACTGCCTAACTTGCCTTGTTATGGTGTTAGATTGGCGGATTATGGTGGTAAAAAGACGGTTTTGTGGGACAGGGTTCTGGATTCCACTGGATATAAGGACAAGATCATTTCCTGTGCAGTGATTGCGCTTAAAAAGCACAACAATGAAGAGATTTGGGGTAAGATCAAGTGGTATGACACAGTTCTTACAGTCTCCGAATCATGTAGTGTTTACTATGCTCTTGCTACTTCCCTTTGATGAATGACATTTGAATGTGATGAATTATTGGTGGTCGTGGGTAATATCATTTTCTTTGGTAATTCTGTTGTGTTTTAAGCTGAATTCACTAGACATCATCATTTCACTTGTGTAAACATCAATTTTGTCTTGTGTTCCACCTACAATTGTCCTAAGTAACCTTGCAAAACACCCTGTTCTCGAGACCAATTACATTAGAAATAGCATGGTATATTAGAATACCCACACATTCATGGACCGGTCTAAATGTGTTTTTCAAGTTATCAAATTTTTCCCACTAACATAAGGACAAAGAAAAAAAGTGCAAAAGAAGCAGAATGAATGTTTTTACATCACACTTTTAACAAAAAAGAACAGGAACCAAATCAAAAGGAAACCAGAATCATCGCAAATATATGAGGTTATGTTACAAAAGAATGATGAAAAAAAGAATCAGAAGTTGAATCAAATCGGATCCCCCATCTTATTGCCAATCTCTATGCAGATTGCAAGTGAGTCGCTCCAATCCAAACCCTTTCTTCGAAGTCTTTTCATGGTCAATCTGTGTAAGTTTGGTATTAAAGTCTTTCAAGACTGGAGTGATTTTAGCTAACTTGCTCTGCCTTTAAACCCTTTTTGGATTTCTGTTTCTCTGGTTTCTTTTTCTTTGATTCAACACTGACCCAAGTATAGCCTGCGGGGATAGCAAATGGGTCTTGTAAAGTTTGAGACTTACTGCCCGAACCATCTTTGTTTGATCTGGCTCGACGAAACCACGAGGACGACGCTGAGTTTCTGAAGTCAGTAGAAGCAGCTGGACTCTCATAGCCTGAAGAAGCAGTCGGGCTTGAAGGAGGCGTCTTAAACTCATCTGCAGGATCAAGTTCTTCAAACTTTGTGAAAGTAACAAGCACTTTGATCGTCGGTACCACTGGAATAGCAACCTACACTTACAAAACAAACTCAATAAAACTGATCTAGATGTATATCAGATCATTACCTCTTAACGTTTCACGAAGACATACCTTTACTGGAAACGTTCCTGTAGGAAGCTTTGTGGTAAGAAGTTCTCTGAGACGACGAATAGCCTTGACTTTGTTTGCGAGTATGTCAAGCAAAGGAAGCAGCTCTTCTGTCTGTAACGGGAAGTTTGGAGATAGCCAGAGAACAGGACGTAAACCTTTCTTGTATTCGCTCTCTTGGTGAGTCTTGCTCGAGACTGATGATAATACTCTTGGCTTCCTAATATGCTCATTATCTACTGAGTGTCTTCCTGGTTTTATCTGATTAGAGTCTCCTAGAAGATTACTTACTTTCTCATTCACACAAAGAGAGCTTCTCGGAGGCGCGTACTTAATTTCCTTCTCCTGCTTAGTCACCGTCTCTTTCCTTCTCCAACCTCCTAACCACCCTTTCTTCTCCTGTTTCTTGTTGGACGGACTAAAAACCACAGCAGGAGCCTCCGTATGATCATGCTGATGATCAATGAAACCATTCTCACTATTGACATTTGGGAACTCTGGTAAATCCAGCTTAAGAGCAGCCTCTAGTTGCTTCTTCTCTTCATCCGTTAGCACATCGCAGAGATCATCATCACCACCACCGTTCTCTTTATCAGTCGATGAACCAGGAACCTTTCTAGACTTAATACTAACAACCACATTGTTCATCTCATAGACTTTAGCTTTCCAAGGACCAACCATCTCACTCTTCTCCTGCCTCCTCCAATTCGTCTGTGGATTCAAAACCGCTTGCGTCACATCGATCCCAGGTCTAAAGATATTGCTCTTACACATCGTAGCCACTTCTTTCTTAACATCTTCATCAGACGGAACACCACTTGCACCATCCAAAGTATTCATCACTTCTTTATCCTTATGATTCACCATGTAAAGTGATCCACGAGGAACTTTACCATCTTCAGACCCATCACCAAGAAACAGTATACTCTGATCAGACCTCTGAATCTTGAACCCATCAAACCCAGCCATTGTCATATCAGCTCTCAGATTCGATCCAACTTTCCAAACCTTATAAGTATCAGAAGGAGCAACCTTTGAAACAAAAGGCACAACAGAGCTCTCAAAGTGAAAACTCATCTCCAAGTAGAAATCTTTCATCTTACTCATCGTTGCTATCAAACGAGGCAGCCTTCTACACCACTTAGCCCAAGCAAGAGGCTGATAATGCCTCACAATGATCATCGCAATCGACTCTTGTCTACTACAAACAGCTTCTTGTAACGCGTTCCATCCATCTTCGTTCTGCAAAGTCCAGTCAGCACCAGCCACCATCAGCATTTCAGCTGCTGTTGAATCACAGAGCTTCACAGCTAAATGTAACGGCGTGTCTCGGTTTGGCACGTCTCTTCTGTCGATAACAGCGGAGATGGCGTCAGACTTTGCTTCCTCGGCTAATGAAGCTGCTTCTGATTGAATCTCAGAAGGATCTCGTGGCTTTGGGAGAGAAGAGAGTATTGTTCTTAGACTTGCGTAGTCTCTTGAAGCAACTGCTCTGTGCACAGAGCTGTGTATGTACTTGGAAACATCAAGATTCTCCATTTTGATTCAAAGATCGGATTCTTTCAGATCAAAAATCTCAACTTTCAGAAAGTGGATCAAAATCTTAACCTAAAGTCAAACTAGAACGATGCAACCTAATTCCCTCCCTGGAGAAAGCAAGATGTAGTTGAATCTTAATTAGAATCAATGGAGAGAAAGGGAATCTTACTTTGCAGGAGCAGAAAAGATTGCGGGTCTGATTCAAGAAATCAAGAAAAGATTTATGGAAGTTAGTTTCTCACCTTTTTGTTTGTTTGTTTGTTAACTTTCTCCGCAAGAAAGCAAATGACGTCTCTTTTACTTTGTAGCTTGCAGCATTGTTTGCTCTTTTTACACTTTCTGTATGTTTCGCATTGTCCACTCTAAACTTCGTCTCTTGCGTATTGTTTTTGTTCATAGGAGAGAATGAAAAGAGAGAGAGAGAGAGAAAGAGAGAGATTCTTGTGATCTAATCCAGATCGGACACGAGAAAGACGCATGTGGGCGCGTGAAACAAAAAAACACTGAGGAATTTTATTAGGAAAAAAAAAAAATCAATCTCGAGATTGTGTCATGAGAAAATGAATAAAGAAATGAGCGATTGGAATTAGGAAAGAAAATCATAAAGAAAGATTTGAGGAAACGTAGAAGAAGGAATCAGTCCTCAAGATGCAACGTTGCTTAGTGGGAGGGAAGCAAGCAATCCTAAGACACACATTCACAGTGAATCTAATTTCAGAAATATATCTAAGTATTCATAATTTCATATGAATAAGAAAAGAGAAAAATCTAAGTAAGGTAAGAATTTTTGTTGGAGTATTTAAATAATAATAAATAGAAAAATAATTTATAAATAAATAAGAACTAATGAAACAAAAAAAAAGTGAATAATAAAAGCACTAGCAAAATATGAAGAGATAATATGCAAACATAAGAATGAGTTGTGACTTTGAACAATCGTCCAAGAAATCTTATTTTACTGGTAATAAAAAAAGTTAGAAAAGATGTTAAAAACACTCAGGAGTTTCGTCTTCTTCTCTGACTCGTAGTCAGGTAAGGTAGTCTTCTTACCACTGAAGAGTTGCATCATATTGAGTTTCCGATTCTGTTTGGTTTTTCTAGAACAAAAGCTTTTTCATAGAATGTAGTCTTCATACCAAAGCTTCTTGGCAAGGTCTGCAAGGTTGTACTTGGGTCGGAAAAGGTTTGGACGATCTTTCTCAGCCACTTTAAGGAAAAATTTATCACCACTCTTGTCGCGCACCGCCTTCTCATTGCTTCGTTAGCAGTAGTCAACTCAACAAACCAACAGCCCACATACTCACCCCAGTGGTCTACAATAAGTCGAACACGAACTTCTCTAACATCTTTGAACATTTTTATGATATCTGGTATTCTAATGTTGTAAGAGAGTTTATCGTAAGCGATTTTTTCAACAAAGACCGTCTTTGTTTCTTACGGCAACTTCCTCAGAATTTGAAGGCTTTGTCGTCGAATGTAGTCTTCGTACCAAACCTTGTGATCTATGCAAAGCATGGTTCGTCGAAGGTATCTAACTCCCCTTTTAGCCACTTCAAGAGTAATCACGCTACTGTGCAAATATTCACCGTTCTTCTTTTCTAACGCCTTCGTTGCTCGTTGGCAGAAGCAAACTCAACAAAGCCACAGCCCACATGGTTTGCTCCTGCCATCTACAATAAGGCGAACATGAGCAACTTGTCCAACATCTTTGAAGAAAGCGATGACATCTGACATTTTAATAGTTTCGAGAAAGAGATTGTCAACAAAGAGCCTCTTATTTCTTACAGTGTGAACTACGTGAGCAACGTCATTGGGAGTTTAATCAAACTCATTCATCAACAAAACCCTATGATCGTGCAAATATTCACCATTCTTCTCTTGCACAGCTTTCTTTGCTTCATAAGCAGAAACAAACTCAACAAAGGCATAGCCCACATTCTTGTCCCAGTGGTCTACAATAAGTCGAATGCTAACAACTTCTCGAACATCTTTAAAGAAATGGAGGATTTGTACCACTTTGGTTGTTTTGGGGAGAGGATTGGCAATAAGGATTACTACCTCAGCAAAGCTTAAAAAATGAAGGAGGAGTTTCATCAAGTCCTTCCACTTTCACTGTCGCCGCATCTTCTTCTATGGGAAGGCTTTCTCCTTGAAGGTAGTCTTCTTCTTCTTCCTACCAAACCTTGTGATCTATGCAATAATTGGGTGGTAGAAGGTATGTAGCTCCCCTATAAGCCACATCAAGAAAAATCTTACGAACAAGTAGTCCACGACACGACAGAATTGGTCCTATGCCATATGATACAATTGGGCCATTCTTCGTTTTTTAAATCGTATTTGGGCCTAAATTATTTAATCAACTATAGAAAGTTAGAAAAAACAAATTTCTCAACCCACGTGATACTCACGTGTCTATCTTCTCCTAATTCTAACGAGATGTCTGCAAATATGCGGGTTTAAGGATATAGTACATAAACGTGTGCAACTAGTATCATGGATACGTTGCATGTTGGAGACAACATTAGATAGTCATACATAGTACCGTTAGTTTGCATGTTGGAGACAACATTTGATAGTACAGTTAGTTATGGCATACCACACCAAATTAGACTATGCAGCAATGATCGCCACTTCTCGATCGGCAGTTCAGTGAATTTGTTAAACATTAAAACTTGAAAAAACTAGAATATCTGTTAAAATAAATCTAAACCGTCTAAGAAAATTCACTAAAATCCAAATATAGTTTCCTATATCATATTGGGATAAGGGAGGGAATAAATTTCACCACGGTATGGAAAATATGAATTAATTCATAATTAGTTAAAGAAACACCATATACAATCGAATTATTCATAAGCAAGGATGGAACTATAAAGTCATTGACATGATAGACACCGAATCTGCGTGACCAAAGATTAATCATACATGTTTTAGGATATGAATAATATTTATGTAGCTTTTTCATATTCTTACGTTTATCAAATGTATATATACTATTTAATTGAAATACCCGTCAAATAACTCAAAACTAATCCAAAATAGCCTCTAGTTTAGTTCCTTGCAGGGTTGTTTATTGTTAGACTCTAGTTTAGTTCCTTCAGATATTTTTATTTAGGTTTGATTTCCGGTGAATCGGATTTGTCTCCGGTGGTGTCCAGCTTTTGACTCCGGGTTGATTCCGGCTTCGTTCCCCTTCGATAGGGGGTTTTCTTCTTTTTTTGGACTTTTCCTTTAGTCTTTGGACTTCAATCTTGTGTAATTGTGTTTCGTTTCGTTTCTTTTAGTGATATATTGGTATTTTAATGTAGCATATATTGTTTGAATAATATAGTTGGACGCGGTGAGATTGTTCCCTAAGAGGCTACATATTGACGCGTTAAATGCGTGGGGGGTTTTAATCTATTTTATTGGAAGGCTCGTAACGCCAAGTGTTTATCGTTGGCTAAGCGGTCAGAGCGACTATAGAGTCATACACGTATGATCGGCCACGTGAAGCCATATCAAATTCTCGTGTTACAACGTTATAGAATCCGAAAATAGATTATGTCATCAGATGTCAATTGAGGATTTTGTCATTATCTTTCTTTTGTTTGGTTTCATTTGCATCAGTTATGAGGTCGTCTTATGTGAACTTGTTGCAACCTTCAAATCGAGTCTTTTTGTTTTATCATACGAAGCTTGATGGCTATATTATGAAGCTACACTCCACAAAGGGCAACCGAGCTTCTCCTTGATCTAATTTTAGAGTAAGATATGTAGCAGAGTTGGCGTTGGTATTAATAACTCACTTACCTTATAGTGGTTTTAGAATCGGTGTTTCGGTGAAATTTTGCATGCTTTTTCTTATTCAGTCACGTAGACGGACATGCTAATATTGAACGTCTATTTTTTATTAGTTCGTACAACTAGTCATTAATTTAAATAGGACATGATCAATGTTAGTAAAGTTATATATGCTTGATTCATTTATTGAAAACCAGTTTTTGAGACTTTAACTTGACTTATTTTTACTAAGATCCGCATCCAACTAATCGGAAACAACAAACGGTTCATAAGTAAGCATTGTTGATTCTGGAAAAGAAAAGAAAAACTCGATTCGTCTGAAGGACTACGGAAAACGCTCAGTCAAAGATACCTCTTTGTTGTTAATTTTTTAATGATCTTAACAATAAAGAATAATTAAGAAATTAATTATGAATCTCTTCAGTTATGGTCGATTCTAGATTGAGAGCTGCTGGTATCGTATTCTCTAGGGTTGTTCTCAATTCTTTTTTTGACGATTTCTCTCAAGCTACCTCTCTGTTTTACTTATAAATGGTCACCTCATAAACCATGCATAATCCTATATGGATGGGAAGAGGTCCAATTAATTTCACTAACCTTAATCCATATGAAAATGAGTTTTCAGCGATCTGCGCCCATATGTAATATAAACATAAATGGTGTATGTCTTACAACTTTAATTTACGAGAATATAGGTCTTTGGTGATTTTGGATTTAGAAGAGGCTATGGATGGAAAACCTGAAAATTTCAGTCCTGAAGAAAATAGGTTTTCCGCATTTTCAACTTGAGTTTATATGCAGTTTGTGTTCATTTGCATGATGTAGACTTTCACTTCCACCGAGTTTGGTCTAGTAAATAAAATTATTTCCAACCAGCACCATGTCCTATAATAAAAACGGGACCTACATTTTGTTACCAAATATGATATCTATTTAACCAAGACTAACGATTCTGCATGAACTACTCAACTTGTAAGCTAGCCAATTGTTTGAAATTAACTATCTGAATAACCAATCGATGCATATTTTTGTATAGTCAAGAGTATATCCTATGATCGATCTTATATTGGTCAACAGACCGTTGACAAATTTTCTTTAAAATTAATATATTTAGCTCCTTTCTGCAGTAGTTTGATTTGAATTTCACATGTATATGCAAAAATTTGGGGGAATCAGTTCATACACAATCCGAAAAAATACTTAAAAGCCTTTGGGCGAATTATTTAACCAAACATGAACTACTAATGTGTATATATACTTTGAAATGATAGAGAGCCATTATAAGTTTATAACAAAAACATTGTAACTTCCAACTCTATACACACAGTCACACACAAACAAAAAAAAAAGAAGAAGCAAAAGTTCAACAGAGATTACCGCATAATCTTTCCAAACAAAAAATGAATAAACAAAATTATAATAAAATGCATTCTTGTTTTTGGGCCAATATGAAATACATGCTTTACCAATTGATTTCTACTAATATATCTTACAGACAATATTATAAATTATGCTGTTTAATACGAAACTGAAAACATATAAAAGTATTAATGTGATTGTTTAGATAACATAAAATAAAATAAATAGCATTGTATATATAGAATGGATATATCTTCTTTCTTCTCCTTCGGCTTAAACCCAACCCACATGGTGGAGGTGAGGGCTTCCAACCAAATGAGCACCTCTGGCCTCATTGTTGGAGATGGGTTTGGCACTCTCCAGAAGGCTAGGCCCATAAACAAGACGGATAACTAGGAGGCCCGTCCTGACGACGACCAGCCCAGTAACCGGAACAAACGGTCAACTACCAAAGAGGAATCGGCTGAGAAGGTGGTACCGCTTAAGAATAGTATAAATATGTTGTTACGGTTCATTAACAAAACAGT
>OVBI01001228.1:0-39170 GCA_900406495.1 Sisymbrium altissimum | reverse complement strand
TTATGTTATATTTACATAAAATGATGGATCTCTCCTATATATATATATATATATATATATATATATATATAAATAAAGGAACCTCAGAATTGTTGCCTATATTAATAAATAATATATCACTCAGTATGTACACATATGAAAGATTGACAATGAGAGATCTAAGCATCATAGTCTAGCTTCGTATACTCAAGCAGCATGTGTGGGGATCTATAGATCTTGACAAGCGTCCAGTATAGAACTTCCTCAACTCCAAGCTCACCCTCTGCTCTAGCCGCGTATAAGTCCTCACATATTGCTATTAATCTACATTCAACGACACATAGATAGAGAGCATTATGAAAAGAAACGCAAAACTCACAATGATTGCATTTTCCAAATTGCGGCTTTTACCTGTCACACGAAGGCAGGTTCTCGTAAGCTATTCTCATACGCAGGTCAGAGCATTGAAGCCTGATGAAACGCCCCACCGCTAGTACAAATGTTATATAGAGCCCCCATATACTGAATTTGCTGAGCGTGTCACCCAGAAACCCCTCTGCATTATTATTGTTATTATTCCAGTTATTGTTAAATATAATAGAACATGATGAGTCGAGAGAGAGCAAGCAAGAGCTAACTTACGTGGGGGTGTTTCCTCAGACATTATGATAGCAACTGGTCCATCCATACCCTCGCAAGCGCTGATGTTTTCAGACGCGTTAAGATTATGAAATGACCACCACCACTTAGAATCTGCATGGTTCATGAGTATATCTGCACTCACTTCATCCTTCTGTTACAATAATTTAAGGCTCGTATAGGTCAAAATAGGAAAAACTGTCTGGAAAAAAAGCTCTTAGCTTCTTGTGCCAAAATGATATTTACCTGGTCCTCGAAAGACCTGACATCACCAGAGCCAGTAACACGGAAAAACTTTGGGTACAAGTTATGCACTCTAAATCCATCCACTGAGCCGTTGAGAACCATTTGCACAGCAGAGCGTTTTGGAAGGTCCTGAGGATCCACACTTCTTTCGTACTTGACAGTTTCCTTCCCTTTGGGTCGGTCCCTGTTAAGAACCCAAGAAAAGGTGATGTCCATATCTGTGTCCCAGTCGAGGGATTGAATGAATCTAGTCACAACTGTGTCAGGGACAAGCCATAGAATGCTTGCATCAGCTTGGCAGCATATCAGCTGGATGTCGTTTTTGTTGTACGTTGGCAAGAAGCTTTGGGACCCGAGATCTAGCCCGAGATCAATGTTATCCCCTGATATTCTCTCGCACAGGGTTGTTTGGTACAAGGTAAGCTTCCCACCAACTGTTTTTATATCAATCTGAACGCTCGCATCTTTTATCGGGTTGGCAATGTTTGTTGGGTTACCACTGCTATACATCTGCAACGAGGAAGCCGTTACCAACAAACAAATGACTCACCAATTAAATACCCTACTTGTAAGACATCACAGACAGTTGTTGGTTTAAGCCAGCACATAATCGTTTCTTACTTGTACGCATAAGGAGTACTATTCATCCAAAGAACGTATTGAGAATTCAGGTTCCAAATGATTCGGTTCTCTTTTTTTTTTAACAAAACTTATGCGTTGTAAGGAGAAATCTTTACCAGCATGGGAGCCCAGATAACGCATAACAAGATGAAGAACAGGCATATCCCGTTGCAGCATTTAGTCATTTTGGTTTGCCTCTCCCCATGTTTGTGTGTAGCTCGATTTAAAACTGTATCGCATTTGACAAGGTATAAACTCGCATTTACATCTTCCAACTGCAAAAGAACAGAACTTAAGTCCTTGGCAGTATGTTCAGGCTAAACATGAACGATCCATGATAATAACGAGGGTTCTAGATATCAGCATGGGATGAAACCACATACCTTGAGCCAGTCATACATTGTCAATGATGTGGCTGTGCAGGACCAGTCAAGTACACATCTCAGTTCATACAAGAAAGGAAGAGCACGGTAAAGTCTGTAGCCATAGTAATTGATCCGTGAAACTTCACTTGTCAAAAACTGCCGATATAAGGTGCTCTTATGAGGGAGTCCATAGCGGATTTGTATCGCCTGGAGAGCTAGTGACATTGCTTTGGCAAGAAATATGAATCTGAGAGCCAAGCCAGCAGCGTGTTGCTGGGTAGGATATATACTCCAAGCGTACTCTGTCACTGCATATGTGAAGAGAATAAGACTAAAGAGGTAGTATACCACTTTTCCAGTCGCAAATGAGCACAGATAGATGACGCGATCAACAACAATCAGGAAGAAGATAACCTGCCACAAAAGCGTTTCATCGGGTTAGGGTACTGATATGCGAAGAATGAAATAAACGAGACTTGTAGAAATGGATACCATTAGAATAATGACAAAGTCAAATGGGAACTGGTCCTCGAGCTGATACACATCGATAAACTCGCTTTTATTTTTAATGACTGATGAGTAGAAAATGGCAACCAGAAAGAAGACCATCAAATCAGCACCAAATATGTAGGCATAGAGGTCTGTTTCTCTCTTTCCTCCGCCAATCACGGAGAGAATAGGGTACGGAAACCCAGTTCCTTCAACAAGTCCACTATGTTGAGCTTTGCGAATTTCTTTCGCCACATCCGAGGCTGGGGTAAGTGATTTGTACCATTCTGCTGCAGAACACCCATTCGTGGGAGAAGCATACTCAACCTCGAGAACAACCAGGGCCTCGTTTGGGGTCTCTGTACTTCTCTCTATACTTTGTACGTGGACCCTGCTTGAGTAAGGACAAAGATCAGGGTTTCCCTTCTCGCATCGCTCATTATGAACAAGCCTAAGCAATTGATTCATTCTGCATTCAACTCTTTCAGGCTGAATTCCATCTTCAGGCCACATGTGAACATCCATTGTCACCTGAACAAAGTAAGGAGGGGATTCTGCTCCACGCGTCAGCGAGATCCAGTACCGGCAGATGCTTCTCATCACCAATTTCGCACCATCTCTCAGTTTCTTGTACACATCCAAGATTCTCTGGCTCCAGCTAATTCTTGTAAGGTCCTTCTGGCTCCCACGGGGATTCCGGCGCGAAGTAAAATCGGCAGAAGGAACCCAATCACCATCTTTCACTGTTATAGCACTCTGTATGAGAGTGAATATGTAAATAAGGAAGAGAGGCAACGAGCTGACAACAAACGAAGATTTGATTCTTTGCGTTGGAAATCCCAGTTCATGAAGAAGAGGTGCGTCAATGCTCAACCCACAGTGCTGGATAATAATCTGGTATAAATACTGGAGGAGGATATAGATTTCTGTGTACATTAACATGATGACCCAGAAGATGTGAGTAGGGCCTGTGTGAACGCAGAGGGCATATAGGAACAACGCTGCTAGATAGACCATGGAAAGAAGACTGAAGTTCCACAGAAACGCAATAATGAAGCAGCAATAGCAAACAATATCATTGTTGGACTGCATTCTAGACCATATATGACGAAGGATCCTTCCTATCTGAAAGCTAGTGCCATCGCTACTCCTGTCAGATTGTAGAGACGTTGACCGTTCAAAAGGTTTGTGTATTCTTTTCTGACTTTCCATCTCATCATACACCTCATCATCAACAGAGGACTGCTCATTTATATCTGAATTTTCCGGCGGGATGTTTAAAAAATTCACAAGGTTATTTACTGCCTGATTTCCAATAAACTGTACCTGGGAAACACCATCACCGATGAGTTGCACAGCAGAAATCAACGGATTATCTTTTCCCTCTGACTTTTCCTTTCTTTCATTTTCCATAGGAATGACATCAAGATCCTGTTGAACTTCAGTGATCTCACAAGGAGATGCTAATAACTCTGGAGAGTCAGGTGCTTCTGGAGTGGTACTGATAGGAAGCTCATGAGCTTCAAAAGGATACTGTGGATCCTCGTCAATAGGCTGCTCTTCTTTCCTGTGGACCACTCCGTCAATCTCAGGACTGGCTGCACCACTATCGGGAATTAGATACGGACTCCTCCTCCTTCTTAGACCTTCAGTGCGCGGAGAAGTAAGCCCAAAATTAGAATCAGAGTTCATTCTGTGAAGCTGTACCCGCAGGTTCAGCATTTCAGATTTCATCTTTTCCACCTGCAAATTCCGCTGCCGTTTCTTTTCTTCAGCCTCGCGAATCTGTTGCAGTTGCTCGGTCTTCCGCGCTGCTTTCTTCTCTTGCTCCCGCACAATAGCACCAATTTGCTCCGCTTCAAGATACCGCGAGACATAATCAAACTCCTGGGAGGAAAACATGTAGGACTGAAGAGATACTAGCATAAATATGATGATCTCAACGAGAGCAGATCTTGCAGTGATTCGAAACCCATAGTCATACTTGTAAAATCCAATCACCTCGTAGATATAATCGACCGTTTCACACTTTCCATCATTAAAGTTTCCAACAAATGGAGACTGATATGCGAGAGAAAAGATGATGAGAACAAAATTGTACACCCGCAGGAACCTGAATATTTTGTTCTTCTTCTTCAGTATTTCAAGTCGCATCCGGGCAAAAACAAGAGCGAATGCAAGATAACCCAGATGGAGAATGTCATACTCGAGAGTTCCTGTGATTAGAATCAGAATGAGCACAACATCCAGCAAATGGACGTAACAATAAAGCCTCAGGTAATCAAGCACGGTCCACATGCTCTTTGTTTCGAAGGAGAGATCTCTCCAGACAAATGAGTTCTTTCTTTGAGACTTCATCTGATGATATGTCGATGACTCTGAGAAACTGGATATGTGATCAGACCGAAGTTTGAAACAGGCAAGCATGAACACCACGAAATAGCTAATAAGCGTCCGGGGATCGTCAACTCTCACTCCTGCAACAACAAATAGAAAAGCATCTCCATATAGAACCTAATTCATAAAGAACTAACGCACAAAGTGCTTCAGAAAATTTGAAGGGTCTTACCAAGCCAACAGTCCCGGCAAAATTTAAAGTTGAGGGCTGCAATACTCCAGCAGTCATGGCAATGCACACTAGTTCCACTTGGAGCCTGATCTGAAGGCAATAAGTTATTCCACGTGGCAACGTACTCAATTGCGAGAATTGATGCAAATAGAAAAACAACGACAGGCCATAGTTTCTGAATTAGGCGTCTTCTCAAGAGGACACATGCAGCAAGCAGCGCAATATATACCAAGGAGATGGCATTCAGCAAAGCAAAACTTGCAAGAAGCAGCGCGATCATGTTTATCTCAAGGCCATAGAGGTTAAACATATTCTCAATCCAAAATTTCAAGTAAATTTTCAACAGATTCTTCTGCGTTTCAAACCTCTCTTTCTTCAATGCCAGAATCCTCCTCCTGTTCCACCTGTGACTCTCTTTGATGCTTCCCCAGAAGTGACCAAATGAAAATTTCCTACTACTGCCACTTTCAGAGCCTCCGGTCTTGGGATGCAAAAATCCAGCTGCCTGATTATCACGGGGAGAGAAGAACGGCCATGAGTTACTTGTAGCCTCGCCTTGTTTCATTGATATAGAAGCATGATCTGTGGACGAGTGGTTTCCACCATTAGAACTGGAAACACTTGCAGTAGTATCTTCTGCAGAGACAAATAGCGGACAAGGCTCTTCGTATATTCCTTTGATAACGGTTAAACTAGGTGTCCTTTCTAGCCAACGAAATACATTGTACTGCAGAGTGCAGGCAGCAACAACCAGCACTTTGCCTCGTAGACCTGATTCTATACCCCAAAATCCAGGTTCATACACTCGAAGGCCCAAGTAGAAAGACAACTCCGCATATTTTTGCCCTGGGAACATCTGAGCTTGCATTCCCCACAGTTGGAAAAGATACTCCGCAGACACGAGAAATCCAGAATAAATCAAAAATGATTTGGATGGTACTGAAGAAGACTTTGGGAAGGTTGTGCAGATGACAAGGCCAAGGAGATATACAAATCCAAACACACTGATTGGAGACAATGATGCATAAAACAATGCCACAAACAAGATTTTCTGACCATGCCATACCAAAAATCTCTCAAAAAATCCAACAACTCCAGGATGAAGCAAACTAGATTGACCTGGAATGTAATGTCCACTCTGCCTCCTTTCATAGCTGTAAAGTTGCATTACTATCAAGACAGCGAGAGATTCCCATACATTATCCAGCAATGGTGCTTTGGAGTTGTAACCCAAATAAAAATAGAGATCAATAAATCCAGATAACCAAAGCTGCAAGCTGACAAAGCTACTTAAGCAGTAGATAAACATAAACACCAAAACTGCATATGCTTTCAAAGGGAACCACAAGCGTCTCTTAGTTTCCTCAAACAGTTGTCTTCCAGTAATCCAGAGCAAGAGAAGGAAAATGTATCCAAACGATACATAATTGGGTTTCACCAGGTATACGCTTATGAGAATAGTGATGAAAGCAATGTATGTTCCACATGATCGGTACATGGACAGAAACTTTTGCCCAATCGCACTCAAAAATGAAGCAATATGTCTCTCTGTAAGGAAGAAAAACAGTGATTCGTAAGCATATAATAACAGAGTAGATACAAAACAGTTATGATGAACAACAACGAACTATTAGAGGATTCTGAAAGAGGTCACAGAATGTGCAACTTTTAGATTACATAGCATGAAAGCTACTCCTAAAGCTACCATGTATAAATAATGGCAACAGAAACTAAATTTTATCTTATTAGGTCGATACATGCGCTTAAATGAAGACAGTACGGTAACAAATTTTACACCATGAGTCAATAAATTGGCAACGATTCCTTAAAGTTGAGAGCCACTACTGGGTGCACTACGTAATCAAGAAGATATGGTTTCACAGTGCTAGAAAACATAAGGACCGGGTAATAAAAGGCTGATATGTATGGTAAACGGTATGGCAAGGAGACTAATTTCCGTGCATGAGAATGCCAGAAAAAATAGCTAACAATGGAAGCAAGGATCAGCAGTTGAAGTACAAACTAAGACGTGAATATGTCCCTCATCAAATGTTCACGTCAAAAGAGACAAGTAGGAAGTTTTATTACCATAAGTAGTATTATCCTGGCAATAACTTGAAGATGGAGATGAGTAGACGGACAAGAGAACTGATTTGTTGAGACCAGCTTTCAATATGCTAAATCCAATTGGAGGGCTTGGTGTATGTCGTACAATTGCTGAGAAGGAAAATAGCACCTCAAAACCATGATTATGGATAGCACAGAAGCAAGCAAGTAAGGCAATCTCCAAGAAGTCCCAACAGCTTTCAGACCTAAGGAGACCTGCAATAATTTATACACAGTTATCAGTGAGAACTCTTCCTTAATCCATGTTTCTCTTTAATCTAAGATCACCTAGCAGCTAACTTAGAATGGAAACTGATAATATGTGAAGCCTATAACTTGGAAGATACAGAAAGAGAACCGTACCTAACTGAAACAGAATTTCTCTGCTCACAGAGCCTTCCCGCTTTAAGGAGTTCGACACAAGGTCGATCTCAAGAATGTAGAGAAGTGCAAAATGAACTTCGCATAGAAGAATCAAGGACTTGCGTACCTTTCTATTGATGTTGTGGCTCAACAGATACATAAGGAAGAATATCACTGAAATATAACTCCATCAGGAAACATCCAGATTTATGAATCCTTACTATAAAAGCAAATAGGAAGGGAACAAACATACCATACACTGCATGGAAAAATCCAGGTTTCATGGCAATGAGGAAAATCAGTGCGAGCATAATAGCCCGTGAACATTTCCGCAATCCCCAAGCAATGGTGGCGACAACCAACACCTTTGTTTCTTCATCAGCTGTGATTGAGGATAAACTCAGCCGTTAAGAGCAGTTCTCAAATTGAATAAAAAGCGATTTGCTACCTAAAATAATCACGAAATAAACAAAGCCTTTACCAAAGAAAATAATATTCTTACGCTTATGAACATTTCCAATGATTATTATCTACCAAACTTCTTCAAACCATATCTTGGATAGACCGGTAACCCTTAATATATCTGGGATGTTTTCAGGTCACATGATGCAGAAAAGATGATAGGTTGATTGCGATAAACAAGTACCACCCCATTTTTTTCTCAATCTTAGAGGTCCTTGTCAATTTTAGAAGTTGGACAATACCAGATAACTTGCTTTGCAAAAAGCATATGTGAGGCTATTACCTTCAGCATAAGATCTGTCATTGGAAGATCTGGAGCTCTCTTCAGACAGGTAGAGAAAAACAGAGTTGTTCACAAGATTACCCAATGCAACCAACATCCCCAAACCAAATTGTGCAAGCAAAAAGAATCCAGGTATAGTGTAATGCCAAAGTCCCACCATCTCCCAAATTTTCATGTCCTACATATTTACGACACATAGTGAAGATATTACCCTTCCAACCTTAATGTTCTTTCAAAACAGATGAAGTTTTGACATAGCGAATATATTACCTTTCCAACCTTAGTGTTCAGAAAAGAAAATGCCACATTAAATATGTACGTACTGACAGCCCATAAGAGTATAAATACAAGAAGAAGGCCATTTAATCTGTGCAAGCGGAACAACGATGGGAAGGCATAGATAATGTAACCAACATATGCAAGGAGGCCAAAAGCACACAAGCTCGCAAAATGAAAACTCCAGAACGAAAGAGCAAATAGCGAGACCTGGGCAATCATGGAAGCAAAAATAAAAATAAAAAAGAGTGTGAGTTTCTGGACACAATACGTTGCTTGAGCTTACACATACACTTTGATACAAGAAATACAAATATATACCGGAAAACCATATGTGAAGAAATTGATACTGAAAGTCTTAAACACAGCTCCCCTCAGTAAAACATTGGTGTGCCTTACACCGGCCCTGAAAATTTGGAAGAAATTTACACATTAGGCAGATCGTAACTAGTATATATTTTACATGCCCAGTCTTGTAAGGCCCAGCCAAGAAAACATCCATTAGAATGTGTGAACTAGCTGTACTCTGTAAGAGAGTAATACTCTTTACACCCAACCCCAATAGTTTATGCTAGCAAAGAAACCAATCACAAAAATTTGTAGTGCCGAGTTTCAGCCTTTCAGAGTGTCCCACTAAATACAGTAACGTTTTATACCAATTTCTCATTTTTCAACTAAATCTCCTCTCACATCTCCAGAAAATCAGATGACTCTCTCATTAACCCATAGCCACGGATTATAGTTTTATGAACCGAAGACAGGAGAGTATCTACCAGTCTACGACCATAAAACGAATCAAATCATGTGAGCATATTCAACTAAGCTTTTCTTTTTCGCTTGAGAGTCATAAACTAATTAATATAAGTGACAAAGCTTTAAAATGACAAATTAAAATTTCCCTTCCACGCCAAAATACTGTGTCAAACACCACAACAGCCCCTAGCATGAATAGACAGAACAAAAATATATATAACATACCTTGATTCTCGAATAAAAAACGAATATTTTGGAGGAAGAAGACGCTCTGCCAAGTTATTTTCACTCGTGGACATGATAAAGTCCATATCCTCGAGGTCTGACCTTACATAGGATAGCTGCAATTGGAGAAAGACAGGCATGTCAAACTATTGCAGATATATTGATATAATAGCGTGGTAGCTCGTTAACAGATCAAGGCGGATAGGTTAATTAACCAGACGAAAAAACTACACTAGTTGTTGGTTTCATACACATATTAACGGTTGTCGAGAAACAGTTCATCAATTATCTGGTTGAGTAATACAAGGTTTTTTATTGAAAAACCATATATGACTATCAGTTTTGACACTTGTGCGAGAGCAAGCAATACTAATTCTAAAAGAAAAAAGACATACCATGATGTAGAACAGCAAAAGGAAAAGACCAGAACAAATATCAGGGCCTTCAGTTTCCGCAGAGATTCTGAATAGACCTATAAAGCTTGCTATCCATCGGATCATATCGGAAAAGTTTATTGGTAATTGATAGAGGTAAAGCAGGACAATGTTGAATCCTGCGTAGATATAAAGAACTCTCCACCACCTTAACGATACAAAAAAAACGATTGGAGTTAAGAAAAGCAGGATTGGCAAGCGCTAACTTAGCATAAAATAATCAATAATTTATCCACCTGAAAAGTCCTGACACGTTGCTTGTCAAGGACCAGTCCACAAGACCAGCACAGCTGCCAATAAAAAATGGCAAAGAAACCCATGACGGATTGCAAATTCCCACTGCCAATTGAACTGCTGGTAACAACAAGCAGGAGGCAACCCTAAGATGACTTCCTGGGTCATAAACGAACAATTGAGACGGTGTCAAACCAAGTTGACATCAAAACAGATAGAGAAATGGTACCATATAGAAGTGCATATTCTTCTTCGAATAGACATTATTTAACCAGATGAACACAAAATGAGAAAAAAGTTACGGTAACTATTTGGACAAGTCGTACGGGCCTATTACATTAATTACAAACCTAGCTGTTCGAAAACCCCTGAAAAGTGAGACCACCATGTGTCCCGCCATCGAACGAATCCGAATCTACTACTGTATATGTCAGCTAAAGAAACGAGCGATGTTAGTAGTTGTAAAGCCAAGAAATACATAACAGTGGGGTTTCTCCAAGACTTCAATCTGCAAAACCAAACACAAGAGAGTATCAACTTAGAAGAAAATTAAAAAAAAGGCAGTAAGATGAATAAAAGATAAAGACTAATCTTACATCATAAAGCCAATAACACTCATCCAGCCAGTATCTGATGTATCCCAATCTTGACCTACAGCAGCCCAAGTGACAAGGTACACCACTTGTGCAACAAGTATTGCAAAGGAAAAGAAGAAAATGGGCCATAACAGCCAATGCCTCCTCTGAAAACGGTATCCTGGCAAAAGAAAGCACGATACGATGCAAGTTTGAGAAAGCAAACATCGGCCTATCAAGTATCAACCAGAAGCGATAAAAGCCATGTAAACTGGGATCGGGGGATGTCTAGTCTAATGTAGATGTATTTGATCGGGGCACAGTATACATGAAACATTTTCAATCTACAGAGGAAACACCTTGCCCCAAATCAAGGATCAGATGAGGGATAAGAACCTGGATAGAAGAAAATAGACTTACCAATTTCAGGAGCAATATAGTGAACGAGGAGAAAAGCTATCAAATCAACAAAGGATATGACACTCCAGTTAATAAGTGCAGCTGTGAGACAAGGGAAAAATCATTAGGAAAAGAGACGCTCATGGGTCTCTGAAATGTTTACGCTGTGACAAGTAAGATGTATGGTAGCACCCTTCAAATGCAAAGCGGTAATAAAGGAGAAAGGAGGGAAGTGATAACAACAACAACAACAAAAAAATAAAAGCCACGGAATGGAGGAGATATCTACATAAAGGATGCCATTACTTGGAGATAGAAGAAGCACAAGGGTCATTCAAATTAGTAAACTATGAATGCAAAAAGGTGGGTGATTGCTGACATCCGGGGCACATTGAACCTGATAGCTAGAGCCTAGAGGTATTACAATGTTAAGGTTCTCATCAAGGACTAAACAAGTGAAAGCAGGCAAAGGCATTTACTAAGATATGAATACAAAAAAGGAGCGATTGACTAAGATGTTCAACTTGAACCATTTGGACGCAAGTCAGAAGAGAAGAGAATCCTACCAGCCAGAAGTAGCGAAGGCAACAAGAAGCCGACCAGAAAACTCGCCATGGGGAGCTTGTCTTAACGATCACCATATCCCAATACTCATCGAATCCAATAGATCCCGTCTCCAGCTCCGACTTGGACTAAAAATGCACGGAGGAGAGAAGAAATCAAAATTCAAATCCTCAAAGGTAGCAGCTGAAATTGAAGGGTGTGGATTGAGAAATTGGAAACTGGAAATCGAACAAGGAATCAAGAGAAAGATATTATTGGCAATCAATATCATTTTATATACACGTAGATACTTACACCCGAGAAATCGCTAAACCGAATCCAAAGCCGACGTGGGCTCGGTTTAATCGACGGTTAGTAGCTTGGTCCAGAAGACACAAGACAGTTTTCGAATTCAGATATTTTTTTCTTTATTGCTTCTTCGGTTAGCATTGTACCGGTTGAGTACAGTAGTCATCTCATCAACAAGCTTGTCCAATCCAAATCAGAGCCGTCCAATCCAGTTCCTTATCGCTCTGGAGGATGATGAGGTGGTGCCTACTCTCTCCGTCTCTGTGCAACCACCGGGGGTTCTCGTCGATTGCTCCTGCGCCTACCTCCCATCTCACTCACGCGCTTCGCCGTCCGAGATTCGCTGCTGCAAGTCTCCGAATTTGCGCAACTTCTGACGGAGTGGAAGCTCCCGAGGAGGAACTTAGACTTGAAGCCGAAAAGCCGGAATCTCCTCTCCCTTCCTCGTCGTCTTCGCCTTCTGCCCTCGGTAAAGACTTGAAAAAGGTGCCATTTTTTTACTCCCAGAGAACTTGTTAAATATACACTCTGTTAGTTTTCACTGTTGATTGCTCCATAATGCTTGAATACAAGTTTCCCAAGCTAATGACTTGTCAAATTCAAGTAGGTAGTCAACAAGACTGCAGCAACCTTTGCCCCGAGGGCGTCCACCGCCAGTAAAAACCCAGCCGTCCCTGGAACTACTCTTTACAAAGTTTTTGAGGTTCAAGGATATGCATCCATGTTGGTGGGAGGGGTCCTTTCTTTCAACCTCCTCTTTCCCTCCAACGAACCTGACATATGGAGGTTGATGGGGATGTGGTCCATCTGGATGTTCAGTAAGTCGCTTTTCTACTTATTTCTATGTTGCATTTCCCCCTAACCTTCCCTTTTTCTTTTTAATTTACTTATTCCTGGCAGCTATTCCTTCTCTTCGAGCACGAGACTGCCCAAGTAAAGAGAAAGAGGCTCTTAACTACCTATTTCTGATCGTCCCGTTACTCAACGTTGCTATACCCTTCTTCTGGAAATCTTTTGCTCTTGTCTGGTCTGCTGATACAGTTGCCTTCTTTGCAATGTATGCCTGGAAGGTATGGCTCCTTCAGAATTGTTATGATGGTTTTTCGGCGGTTATTTATTTGTCGTCGCTCACTTTTGGTTTTCTTCATTCTTTTGCCTCTTTTTACAGCTTGGATGGCTGGAAAGAACCGAGTAGAGGTACTCGTGATGGGATTAGAGAATGGAGATTCTTTGTATTCTCTTCCTTAGAATGATTTTCCATTCAGCTTCTCTGTGGCTGTGTAGAGCATATCGAATATTCAAGGTACGTGGGTTTAAGGCAAACGAAATGTGAACATCGCTCTACAAGGAAATATGGGCAAGCCCTTATGAAATATTCTTGTAAATCATACACTTCTGAGATGGAATTTTCTGAAATATACAAGTGCGAGTACATATACATTTTCTTATCAAGAGTGCAGCTGGTAAATTAAAAGAAAATAAAAGAATAGTGTATCTGGATAACTCATTGCATCCCAGTGTCTGTTGTTTCTTCTTCGACTGGACAGAGAAAGCAAGATAGAAGAAGGAGGTTCATGTGTTTGGTTCTAGGCTAAGCGCTTTCGCATCTTCTCGAGTGTGCTCTCGATAAAAGCATCTGATTTCTTATTTATGTCGTTTAGAAGGGGCCTCAGACCTCGATGAGGCTGCGGTGGTTTCCCTGCTTCAGGCTGAGTGATTTGTTGCTTAGGGCTCGGCTCACTCAGCATGCTCTTCTTCCCCGTGTCATGTAACCTCTTCTTTGGGCCGCTAGTACCATTAGCCAGTTTGATCACTGTCTCTCTCTCTGATTCCTGGCTTGACGAGCCAGGGGAATTGTCCTTGCGTTTGCTGTTATCCTCCGAGTCTTCTATTTGCTTGAAATGAATAGTAATATCAGATCTTGATCCCTTCTTGATCAGTTTGTTCCTCTCACGCTTATCTTCATTCATAACTTTCTCTCCGAATACTCCTAGTTTAGCCACCACCAATCTAAACAGCCGTTGGCAAATGTCCGGAGGCGTCAGCGAGCTTCTGCTGTCATCATCCTCTCTTCTGTGCATTCTCTTTCAAGAAGAAGACCAAAGAATTAGAGAGGGGTTTTCTTTCCTGTATGGGATTCTTGTGTTAGAGAAGTGGTCTTCGTGTAGTATATGAAGAAATGAGTAGGACATCGGATTTGCTTTGATTCTACGCTTGTGGGATGGGGAAATTGAGCCAACGGAAATTATGTGTTGTAAAAAAAAACAACAGAATCTCTGGTTTCTTCTTCATACTCTTTTACTTTACTCCCAAAAGCAGTTGCAGGAATATTTGTGTATAGGCAAATTTGGTCAAGTTTTTCTTTTCTTGATTGACGCTGAAGTTCTTTGAAGATTCTGGCAAGTGGGGCATATCTTAATTCAAATAGTTCAAAGTTATGTGCACTTGTTCCCTGTGTGTCCATCATGTAACATAGCAGTTAAAATTAAAGAAAAGGTTAGGAAGAAACAAGAAACCCCAAGAAAAAGCCATCAAACATGAAGTATACAACCAAGGAAACCAAAAAAAAAAGACTCGTTACAAAAAAAAAGAAAATATCCGTATATAAATTGTGTGACACCTTCTCACTCAGCTCACTCCAATCTCTGGCGACGAGGCTTCACGATCTGCCACCGACTTGGCTGACGATAGGAGACGCAGCCTCTGGACGCGCGGTGGGAGATGCTTGGCTGGTTTTCTTGACACTGGCGGTGTCCACGGCAAGAAGACTCCAGTGCCGGCGTCTAGCCTCTTCGGGGCCGGAGCTAGCATCACCAGTGGAGCTCTGACCATGCTGTATGGGTTTAGAACTGGGGTGCCTTGTCGCCAGAGGGTGACGTGGTTCGTGGTTGGCGCCGGCTGGACCTTACAGGAGTCTGGTTTGAGTTTGAAGAAGGTGATTGCGACTCTTTTGTTTGGCGATGGACACATTACATGCCTAGCCATATCTGCGCTGTTACCTCTCATCACCAGCAACGACCTACCACATTCATTTTACGCTTCTCAAGATTTAAAAAAAAAAAACAAAATAGAAAACTCGCGCGGATACAAATCAAATCAACTCAATCATCGTAGAAGATTTAGCTACAAAAATGGAGAGTTTCCCTAACGTACCCTTCCTTTAGTGGCAGCGTGAGTGAGCCCCTGAAGTTGCCATCATTATCGACCCCGAGTCTGTGTCCAAACACCATGGTTGATTCAGACAAGACAAGAGTGGAGATGGGTTGATCCACGTGAGGTGGTTTCTGGAATGGTTGGGAGTGTTCCTCCTACAAATTATTTAATCTGAGCTGAGTGGAGATCGATCGAGAGAATAGTAGTACCGCAGATGTTGATCTGGAAACTATTTAAGTACCTCGTCAAAGAAGTTGATCACACATCCATTGGGTCGTTTGTATTCAGGAATCACGCGCCACTGTAGAAGATGATCGATCACACTTTGAAGAATGGTTGGGATAGGTGCCACTGCAAACACGTACGAGCCAACAAGAGTTCTTAAAAAGAGATGTACAAAACACATTAAAGGTGGCTTAATTAAGCAAATTCTGGAAACGGATGCATGCACTAAGTCTGTGGTCTCACCCGAGTGTTCATCCGTGGTGTTCCCGAAAATTGGAATTCCAAGCTGAATAAGCTCTCTTTTGGTTCCTTTCGTGTTCTTGTTGAACAGAACAAACGTCTCCGCTGCATTTGGGAAACTTGTAAAGGTTATAATTCATGTCTCCCCTGCATCAGTATCAGTACTAGTGTAGAAAGAAAGGTATGAGAGAGTCACCTGAGAGTTCCTGATTCCGACCAGCCTCTCGGAGCCCATTCACATAATCCAGAAGCTTGGAGAGTTGGGTTCCAGTGAACACATGTTCGTACAGTTTTAGCCCTTTTACAACATTTGTCTGCCACAAGCAACACGAGAGTCTTAGTTTGCAAGCAAATTTCATCTATCACGAGATATATATTACGCAAAATAAATACTGTAGTAGTCTGAGTTTTTTTTTTATCTTCTAATGTTATACTTGTACTGTACTCCAAATTAATTAAGTTAGAGACAGTATGTTAAATTATCTTCGTTAAACCATTTTTTTTTTTTTTCAGTTACTAACTTAAAACTATCAAACCTCAGATTATAAGCACTGTGCTTGGTATCAAAGTCTCCCCCCACCCCTCCCACACGGTGGAAAGTAAAGAGGATGTGTTTGGTTTGAACTTGCCGTATGTCCTCTAACATGTTCCTTGGCCGAGAAACGCTTGGACTGCTTGATGAGTGAAGAAGCTCGAGATTCACATTCTTCCTCGTGCTTGCAACATATTGTCATCGCTTCCTGCGCCACGCGCTCTTCTTCTCGAGATCCTGCAAAGAAACGGAACACGTGTGTAAAATTAAATTAAGAAGGCCAGGATATGAAGAGACGTGAGTGCGAGTTATGATGGACACCATCCAACGCTTGTCATATATAATCTATTCGGCGCGCGGTATACTCAACAGAGATCTTCAACGTATATATGCACCGCACATAAACTAAAATTTTAATTACAGTAACAAAGTTTTCGAGATGTATAGTGTAAGAAGAAATATTGCATATACTAGGTTGTTGTCATCAGAACAATATATTTGAATTGTCGCCGTGTCCATAAAGAAATGTTACTTTTTTGTTCTCACTCTCACCTACCAAACAGAAAGAAACAGAATATTATTGTTTGCTTTACCGGAGTCAGTGATATCGCTAGTGGGAGAATCGTCGTCGAGGATTGGATCATGAGTTTGGTGATCCATCATGAGTTTGGTGTTGTTGATCTTGGCCGCCGTCGCGATTTGGAGCTGGAGCGTGACTTGGGAGATAGAATGGTACTTCTGCATCTGGAGCACTGGGATCCAGTTCAGCCTCCGCCTATGAAGCGCCGCCATCACGCCCTCGTATTCCTCCGCGGCTGATCCGCTCACCTGCATTAGGTGTCCGCACAGCTCATCGATGATGGCGTTCGCCGCCGCGAACTCTCCGCGAAACCACGTGATCATCACGTCTTTCGCCGCCGAATCGGACAGCAGAACCGGAGCAGAAACAGATCCGTTGATCGGAGATGCCGGCGTCTCAGCCATCATGAAATGAGGAATCCAAGGAGAGGGGAGAGGTTTTTCGGGGGTTTAAGGTTGTGTGTTTCGCCGGACACTCAACTTTATGTCTCTTGACCAATGGAATAATACAAGCGTCGCGTATTTATTGCCACTCGGGGGAAATAAAAACAAAAACTCTCTATGTATGATGAAATGAATATAATAGTTAAAAAAAAATGGAAGCGTAACCATAAATGAGATTCAAGGATAATACATTTACTAATTGAGCCGAAAAATGATGGAGGCGGGGAGAGCAAAATGGGGCCCACAGGCGAACAAGTCTTTCGACTCGCTCAGCCTTTCGCTTGCGAGAAAAGCCACAACGAACCCACTTCTTCACACCTTGTCTCCCCTCGGCTCGGCTCCATTTATAATAATATATCACGCTTTTTTAGAAAAAGAAAGAATAAAAACTCTTTCTTTCTCGTATCAATTTTCCCCTTCAATTTTTGTTGTTGTCTCATTGCATATTTGATTAAATTGCTTTTTATTTATTAGTATTCCTTCTTTCCTTTTAATAGAAGCATATTGGTCTTTACCAAAAAATAAAATAAAACATACTATTGGTTACAGAAGCCGTAAAAGCGTCTGAGCCACATAAGCCTCTTTCCAAAAGAGGAAAGTAGGAAACCACCGTCTCTAATAGCTCTCCGTTTTACCCTTTTTAGACATACATATGCATCTATCAATCAAAAATCATACAACCGTTGACTAATAATAAATGAACATTTTTAAGGCAAGAGGGGAACTTACATCATGAATCATACCCCATGCCGACGTGACAGCTTTAGTAAAACCAAACCAAAATTTGTTACAAGTCAGGAATATTCGAATTTCTAAATCTTAACACTTAGCTAGTTTTTTCAAGTATAATTATCACATATATTACAACTTCTAATCTTCTATAACATGATTTATATATACTAATATCACATTATAAGCTAACAAACGTTACAAACCGATCCTAGCTCTACTTTAAGGGTGGGTTCTCACTTTTTACGGTTTGCCGATTCCAAACACGCGTAATTTTACGTTTTTTTAGTTAAGCAGAAAGATATTTAAGATAATAGTACAAAAGTCGACTTCTCTTCGTTTTCCACGTGTGTTCGTAGAATAAACATTTCCGGGGGGTGGTTTTGGTCTCTCTGTCACTGAGAGAGGTCATTGATTTGTTCGGGATTTTCGTGCTTGCTTGCCTTTTGTAAAGAGCGTTGACGGTAGCGAATAGAGATACAAATGAAATCACACACAAAGACAAATTAATTAAATAATTGGCAATGTAAACGTTAAATAACTCATACATATTATAAAATCACTTTTAAAAGACCAACCATTGTTTGCAACGTGAAGTCTTTGGTGACTCAGCTATCGTGTCACCGTCCATTGTCCTCGCTGCTTACAAAGTCTCGACTACTCGCTCGATCGAACCAAATCATTCCTATATTCTATTGCCATTTTTCGATTGGTTATTTTGTTTCTTCTATTCTCTTTTTTTTTTGTTCTTTAAAATCAAGTTAACCGATTGGCGATTAGGCTAAACAACTCCGGGCTGCGTTTTCCGTATGTGTTCACACTTTACAGACATTCGCACTTAAAATAATGAAATGCAAAATAATATTATAGAGTTACTTTGGTCAAGCTGCTGAATAAAGAAAAAGAAAAAAAAAATGAAAAGAACTAGTCTAGATATTATAAAACTTGGCGTCTTCGAGTTTTTTTTTTCTTTTTCAAGCCATTTTGGTAACGTCAGATCTAAGTGACATATATATGTGAATGTATTTTCTTGTATTTTGAGCTAGAGTAGCAAAATGGCCGATCATGATATACATTGTATAGATGTTAATTAGTATCATTAAGAATAATATTGTTTATAGTAAGAACAGTACACAACTACATATTATGCATCTGGAGTCAAACTTGACTCTTGATCGTCGAAAGGGACTCTCTCCGTATTTATTATGCCCTAAACAATAAATTAGCTAGTATGATGAGTGTTTTACAAACTTTTGTAGTAAAATTTATATGGAAGAAAATTTTGCATTCAATGTAGGTTCTCGTAAAACGATGATGGATACATTAATTTCCGTAAGTATTTATAAGTTTAGAATTTTCAAAACACTGGCTTTCAGTTTTTTTATCTGTTTTTTTTTTACCTTAATTTAGTGATTAGTAATATACAAATACATCTTCTTAATTTATTATTTGTGGATATAGAATAAAACACCCTGTAAAACGACTTCATAGCATACGAATAAGCTTTCATTGAAAATTAGCCATCAAATTACAAATAGAAACAGTTACTGAAATAAAATGAAGAAAGGGCAGAGTGCATTGATAATCATTTGAACATAAAAAAAAACTCATAACTAGGAAAAGAGAAAATACGAGATATAAATATATTATTTTCTAGAAATGATTGTTTTCGCCTGGTTTGTGTTAATGCAATGATTTGAGTAAAATAAGAAAACGAAATCTCAACAGAATCTGCCCTTTTCGGTTAAAGGGGGCTCGAATAATGGCATGCCGTTGGCATTTAATTAGACAGATTAAAAAACATTTATCGTTTGAAAATGAATATTCAGCAGAACTTAGAGGTCATGTTACTTACGACACAAAAGCTTCGTAACAGCCCATTCAGAGCCGATCGCAGTATTATTTTATGACGGATCTAACGATCGTGCATGTCATCTCATCATTCCAAGCGTTTATCATTGTACATTATTTTTATTGATTAGAAAAAATATCTTATCAACAAAGTAATCAGACTGGGTTTGGTAGAGTGGAGGAGGTACACAAAATAAGCCTTATGATATAGTTGATGGGCCTTGCGTACTGTATATATGACCAGTAACAGCTCACACAGAGTCCATATGATATGATATATTTGTACATTTTTCAGCTACGAGGGTCCGTCCGTCCACTACCAAAACTAAAAATAAGTAGAATCAGCAAACCTTCATTTTATCAAATATTACAATATTGGGTTTTCATTAATACAAGAGATCCTATGTCCATCCATACCCATATAATTTTCAAACCATAAACATATTTCATAATCGATATCTCCTTTTAGTAAGGACTAAGGAGCAAGCCAAGACCAAGATTATTCATAGTATTTGTCGGAATTTTATCAATCCTTGAAAGAATCGTAAGTTGGGTTCGCACGAACGATGGTGGAAGATGATCTGAGCTTCATCTTCGCCTTCTTTATGTACTCAGAGAAACGATCTGATGATCTCCCACTGCTACTCTCTCTCGATACACGAGAGATAGGGACATGGTGGTGATGATGATGATGATCACGTGTCTCTGTTTCACTTGTCTCCGACGCATCGTTCCTCGTCATTGCCCCTATCTTCAGCTTCGCTTTCTTTATATAATCGGTGAACCTCTCGTCCGTTTTCAGTGTCGTCTCCACTCGAGTGATCACCCTCTTCTTCGGCTCGATCTTTGTAATGGGTTTGGCTGCCTGAGTCGACGTCTCAGAGAACTTGACGCGGACAGCATCCGCTTGGTGGTGGTTCGGTGAAGGTTTGGTGGAGATGCGGCGGACGGTTCGGACAGGACTCGTCACTGCTCTGAAGATCTTCTCGCACACTCTGTTTTCTTTCTTCTTCTCCTGGTTCTTGCTGCTACTCTGCGAGTTCTTTGCCATCGATATCAATGAATTGTGCAGAGAGCTTAGGAAGTGAAGGAGTTAATTAGAGAGCGACCTGTGCAGAGAAGATGGTGACATTAACGAGGTTTTTATAATGCAAAAACTCTGTGATTTTTTGAAATTATTATCTTTTGTTGTTGATATCATAATTAATAACGCGCCTGTTTCGAAAGGGAACAACATGCAATGTGAGAAGAAATCCAAGTAGAAATTTCTTGGGTTGGGAGATTCTCATTGTTGAAAAGAGGAAAGGTGGAAACTTTAACAAGTTTTTCAAAAAAGGAAGAGTGATGCTTGAGAGGGATCGGATTCTGATCCCACTCTGTTTCTTTCTTCTTCGTTGGTTTTTTTTCGTTTTTGTAAAAGTTTTAACGTAAAGAGACGCAATCAGCAGTCAGCACAGCAACAGATAATATATAGAAAATTAGTAACACATTAATTTTCCATGTACGCGCTAAAGTCTTGAACATAAAATTAAATACAGTCGATTCTCAACTTAATTAGGTCACTTTCCATCAGCTTTTGCTAACTTATTTCGATCCACGAATATGCTCTCTTATTATTCGTTCCCCGCGATTAGCATGAATTGTTTTCTATGGTTACTATAGCAATCCACTTCATTTCGACTAATATTTCTTAATTTATCAAGCAGAAATCTATATTAATCACATGTTCCCAACAGGAAATGTAAATAACTATTCTTGGATTTCTGGATGGATATTTGTTTAATACCTGGTTCTTGCCCCAGAAGGGAACGTACAAGTCCATTTTAATAAATACGAAAAAAAAGATGATGTTTACTTAGCATTTAAGTCATAGCCAAGAGAAGGAGCGGACATGTATACGTGATGTTTTTCTAGGTCACTGGCGCGGGGAAGTGCAGCCCAGGGTTGACCATCTGGAAAACTGCGTCTGTCTTTACTTGAAATTTGGTGGGGACTGTCTCTCATGGAGCTGACCGGAACATACCAGCAGTGTATGTGTGTGGTGGTTGGCTTTGGCCCATAATAGGGAGGAATTGTACATGATTTCCAAAATTAATTTATTTTACTTGTTTGCAATTGGGATAACGATAAAAAATCATGAATTGTACGTTAGCAGGTTGCGTTAACTTCGACCATGCGGTTTTGTGCATGATTTCCAAAATTAATTTATTTTACTTGATTGCAATTGGTATAACGATGAATTATTTATGTGGCACATCACATACTATGACATATTCTAGAAATGACAGACGGACTAGCAGCAATACAAGCCGTTCATTACGCTCACTGAAACTACACCAGTAACCAGAATATCGAACTCAACCAATTCTGTAATTCATTTCGGTAAAATCTTTTACCAAGCTTTGTATTTTCTAGATAAAATTAAAACAAAATTTACCAAGCGTTGTGTTTTTCATATAGTGCATTGTGATTTTTTCTGAATGTTCATTTCATAATTTTCTATCCTTTTATTTGTGTTGTTTTCTTTCCTAGTGGGGTGTTTATGTTTTTCTTTTTTTGGTTTGGTTGATCATGTAGCAAACTCTTATAATTTTTGTAGTTAACTATATTATATATCCTGCTTCCCTTTCGGATTATGTTCTTGTTTCTAATTTTTTAGTTCTTATCTAGATTCAGTTGCGAAGTGATAAGAAAATCATTAACAGATTACAAAATCTATAAACATCAGTTATTGATGCATTAGGTGATGTCATTGACGTTTGTTATGAAAGCGATTCAAATTATCTGATAGCGGATGTGGGAGTGGCCAACACTGACTCCTCTTGCGACCTACTTTCACCTTCAAAACTTGGGAAGCGAACCTATGTGCTGATACTATATTGACGTCGCCTTGTAATGTTTAGGATTCATGGGTTTTACTGTTCCTAGTTGGCTTGTACTAATTGTGCTGTTTTAGAATCAGAGAAATCGAACGATATTCTTAGTAATGTCTCGAACTTTGACATTCTATTCTTGATTATGCTTTTACTATTTCTCTTTCCCTCTAGTTCACGCCGGCTTTATATGGTATTATCAACGGTTTGTTTTCTCTGTAATGAAGATCTCGTCAAAAGAGATACAGTTTGAGACATATAGCATTACACTTTCTATAGAGAGACTCTACTTTGGAGTAGGAACTTTCTACGAAAAGAATGGTGAAAAGCAGTGGTACTATCGTCTCAATTTCACCTACACAAATTTCATGTCAGCTTTCTTCAATACTCTCCCTCATCTCTTAGTGTTCGATCTTACAAATAGAATACAAGACTCACATATAATCTGGTACTGAGAAACTTGACGACAACCAATACAAGACTCACATATAAATCTGGTACTGATCAACTTGACTACAACCGAATAGAATAGTAAAAGTGAAAATCAAATTTTCAAATACATGAACTCTCAGAATTGATTAAGAAGAGAGGACGTCCAAACCACAAATATAGTATACATAAGCAAATGGGTTGGCACGAGGTCGACGCTCCCGGAGGATGAGCCCGCCCCGGTGGAAGGAATGTTCTTGGAACCACCTCCGGCTCCTACGCATGGATGAGCAAGTCCCGTTAAGAGAGAATATATTCATCAAGCGTTGCTTGGTTGTGGTGATTAATAGAGTTTGTACCTGAACGAGCACCTGGTGATGAGGTTGGGGTTAGTGCCACGCCTGGTTTCTCCTCCCCCGGTGATTCCACCGGTGAAAGTGCGCGAGGAGGTGTTGTCGGCGCAGTGGCCGCTAATTGAAAAACACTCTGCTGTGAGTGAGACTATATCTTAACACGTAGCATAGATCAAAGGGTTTATTACTTAGGGTTACCGTTGCATTGTGTGAGGGGAGGCGCCTGAATGTTGCAGGCGTTTGGGAGCTGCAAGGCCTGCGTACGGTTAATGTTAAGTCCTATGTTGGGGATCGGACTGCTGACGGCAGAGCAGATGCACTGCGGCGAAGATTTGATGACAGAGTCAAGCTGAGAGCAACAAGTCTGAGAGGGAGTGGTTGAGTTTCCGGTGATGTAGCTGAGGCACGGAGAAAGGGTGGTCAGTGTGCTCACGCATGACCCGCTTGGCTGTGCTTTTGATACGTCCAATAGAGCCCCCACGAGGGCTACAAACGCGATCGCGTAGATACTTGTATACCCCATAGTTTGAGTAATTATTGTTGGAACTGTTGTACCTTCGCTTTGGTTTAATTATAGGAGGAATTGGTCAGAAAATGTCAAAGAGACTGGTATTGTTGGATAACCTACTACTTTACATAGTTTATTGTTTTATCATAAACTAGATGTTCTAGATATACACAAGAACCAATTTCAAGATCGGAATTAAAGATTATTAATACCTAAGTAACAAAAAATTAGTAGGAGCATACCATTCTCACCTACTAACTCTTGGTTAAATAAATTATATTTTAAAAAAGGAAATTGTGTGTTGATAAGGAGATTGAGAGATGGTTATATATTAGCTGGAAGTTGTTGAACTCCAATGCACCCACTTAAATATGTATATATATGCATATAATTAAAATTATGACTATGATTCATCCTCAACTGAGAATTAACCAAGCTAAAAATGGAAGGCGTAACATTGATAGTATTGATGATGTCAAGCTTAATGTTGGCAGGGCAAGGTCAGCAGATAATTAGCACGCCATGCACCTCCTCGATGATCTCTACCTTCACTCCATGTCTCAATTTCATAACGGGAAGCAGCGGCGGCTCCGTCACTCCTACCGCCGGTTGCTGCGACTCTTTAAAGTCGTTGACCAACACCGGCATGGACTGTGCATGCCTCATCCTCACCGCTAATGTCCCGCTGCCTACTGGCTTCATCAATCGGACTCTCTCGCTTGCTCTCCCTCGTGCATGCAAAATGAGCGGTGTACCTGTTCAGTGTCAAGGTTTTAGCATTACTCTATTTATTTATTAACTTATCATTGTTAGCCCCATGATGAATAACTCACTTTGCTTAATTTGCAGCGGCGGGGACTCCTCTGCCAGCGCCAGGTGTTTTTTTATGAAAACCGCTCCTTTCTCATTGTATTGTACATTTATGATTCGGTTGATTTCATCCATAATTTTAACTAATATATTGGGCAGGTCCGGTTCCATTTTTGCTGGCTCCACCACCGCCTATGTCTGCTTTTAGCCCCGGATGTGAGTATTTAATCAACCACGATCATGTTAAATTATGCAATTTAATTTGAGTCAACGTTTCGAGTTTGATTTTGGACACATTTGATTAGCGTCTAAGGCGGCGGCCACAGCACCGGCACTGGCACCGGATGCTCCCGTGGATGGAGCGATGGGCCCCACAGCCACATCAGGAATTCGACCGGTGGTTCAGCCTTTGCAACCCACCAGCCTCGCTCAATATTCTACTTATCCATTTCTTCCCTTGCTTTTGTTTCTCTTCACACTCCTCACTTTGTTGACTTTGTAAGTCGTTCGGCGCGTCTCCATATTAAATTTGTTACCCTTATGTATGTGTTGTCAAGTACCTTTCAATTCGATTCATCGTTACTTATATGATTACTCGCTATTTCATCTCACATTATACATTACTCCCTCTCTCTCTCCCTCCCCCCCACCCTTTAGCTATCCAAATATCAATTACTGCATCCATAATAACTTCGAAAATTAAAGATTACTTTTGCAAAACAATGAAAACAACAACCTACTCTTCCAAAGGGAGAGATTCTTTTTCTTCTATATACACCAAACTGAGAAACCTGTCCGTAAAAGAAAGAAGAAAATAGATTTACAACATAAAAGCTGCGGTTTTCATTACAAAATTAACCTCGAATTTATTAGGTGCCTTGAGATAAAAGGCAATCCCATCGGCTGTATCAAGCCTCTTCCAAGGCTTTCTTGATGTCTTTCTGCTCATTACACACAAAACATGAGACCGGATCACGACAATGACAATTTATAACATAAGACGAATTGAATACGTAAAAGAATGCACACCTCGATTGATAGAGGTGTAACCATCGTGCCATAACGATCAATCACTAGGCCATTTTTGCCGACCAAAAATTTGGTGAAGTTCCACTTAATTCTGGAACCCAGAAAACTGGGTTTACTTGCCTTAAGGAACTTGTATAGTGGTGCTGCATTTTGACCGTTTACGCGTACCTAATCCCACGTTAATACACACTTGGTCAATACATATATATATAACCCATAATCAATCAGCTGGTAACTGTTGAAGCACATATGGGTTTCTGGTTACACTTAAATATAAACATACCACAAACAAGTCATAGCTACCTAACATAATAAGATGGATGAAACTTGAGGAGGAGCCCCTACATAATAAGTAACAACTGGAAGCAAGAAGAAAGAAAGAGAGAATATTATACTAGCCATACCTACCTTTTGGAAAACAGGGTATTCGGCCTGAAACCGGGTACAAGCAAACTCATGAGCCTCTTGACTCGTGCCCGGCTCCTGGTAAAGAAACTGGTTGCAAGGGAATGCCAAGATCTCAAACCCTGATATAATGGGAGGGAACCAAATGGTAATAAAATTATATAACAAAAAGAGCTAGCATGCAACAAAGCCCCAACTTAATTTAATAAGTAAGACCTTGGTCCTTATATTTCCGGTAAAGTTCGGTGAGCTGGGTATAATTGGATTCGGTGAAACCGCTGTTTGCACAAACCAAAGATTAATCAACCATTATATTCATAAAAGAAAGCGCAATTTTGTGAAAAAAAGACACGAACCATTTGGAAGCGACATTGACGAGGAGGAGGACTTTCCCTTGGTAAATGCTCAAATTCACGTCCTTGCCGGAGCTATCCTGTGATTCCCAAGAAACCATAAATAATCAAAACCAAAGAGAGTATTCAACCACGAAACAAAAGGGTCTTTTTCATACCTTGACGGTGAATTGATGGACGGATCTCTCGGGAACCGAAACAGACGCACCCATCTCTTTTTCTCCCGAAATGACAAAAAAAAAACAAATACTTACTCAGGAGCAACCTTTTATTATTTATTTTACCGTTCGTTGACCCTTCGGCCTTTTTTCCGCGCGAGCGTTTGTGTCTAGGGACTCCGCTTCTTCCTCTCCCTGGCTTACATGTGTGAATTGGACGCATTCACATGAATTTTTGCCTTTCATTTAGAAATAATCCACGAACTCGGTGAAATCTTCTATACCATATATTATTCATGTTAAAGAATGTCAACTCAATCAATTCCATTTCAAAAATAGCATTAGAAAGACAGACACAGGCGTCAAGAGTAACAACTATTCAACTGGAACAATATTCTAAGAGAATGAAGAATATACATCATACACTTCACGGTCAAAACCCACATAACCAAATAATGTTGACAAAACAAAAACATAAACAATAAAGAAAGCAAAGGAGAGCAGAAAGATGCTAAATTCTTCTCAATCTCTACAACTGGCTCTCTCATTTCTTCTTTTTACCATCTTCTCACCCTCTCTGCTTTGCATGAGGTTCTGATTCCAAAAAGAAACAACATATCATATGTACACTCTCACTTCGTCATCACATCACTATTTCCTCTCAACAACCCTTTACTTCCATTCCTAGCCATTCTCTTTCCTAAATTAAGAACCACATCACCTTGATGTTTTTGCTTCTAGCTTTCACACCACCCTTTACTACTCTCCGTCTCTCTCAAGTTTCTCTAGTCACCTCTCTGATGCCACATGCCTGGATCTGCACATCAACAAATTATTTTCGGGTTTATTGCCTACGGATCTTTTACTCCTTTCATTATTAAATGCCAAATAAACCTCAAATGTCAAAAGAGACCTATACTACGATTCCAGTAAAAATCATATCCTGGGACAGAATTTTAGGAAAAGGAGTGTTATGTATGGCTCACTACAAAGATGAGTTACTAATTGCCCTTTCATGACTCTTAAGGTTGTTTAATACGAGCAAGAGTGGATTTCCAGATAAACAGAAAAGTACTAAAAGAGGCCGAGGAGCATAAACGTCTCAAACTTCCTTACCTCTCATTCCAACTGGAACAGGTCCTTCCGAATGCGGCTTAGGGTGAAATGAGTGTCTGTTGTTATATGCACGAGGAGGGTGATTCCACCGGTGGTTTTGGAACCTTCCAGACTCGCGTGGAGGGCCACCATTGTATGAACTGGATGAATAAGGGCCTTTGTGTTTGTCTTGATATCTTGAACCTGCGAGATGATCGTATCAGACTTCCCATTTCCGCATCAATGACTGCTATCATGCATCTGTGTATGTCTAGTTAAGAGACGCATGGAGGTAAAAGGCCTAACCATAAGATGAAGATGGTGGATATCTCCAATTGTCTCGGTTCTCGTATGGTGGATGCCTCATTCTCTCATGGTCATCATGAAGATTCCTTTCATCAAAATTCGGCACATAATGAGATCTGTGGGAATACGACGGACCATCCCTACGCGACTTCATATGGTGGTCTGTCTCTGTATATGAGTATTGATGCTGTGGTGGAGGGGGAGGAGGAGGATGTGGATGCGATGGATAAGCCCTATGCTGGAAATTAGAACCATCTCCCTGTGGCATGCTATTCGTCAGTTGTACACCGGAACTATAAGATGACTCCTGGCCTTGATAATGCATTGTATTTCCCGGCAGTGGTGGATTCATCCTTGGAGGACCAGCCTGATGATCTCCCTGCACATAAACCAGAAACAATAGGATAAGTGACCATATCCAGAATTATCATCATGTCTATTGTAAAAGGATCCTAAAACAAGAAAAGGGACGTACATGCATGTTGGGATATCCACCACTGTCAAAGCCATTTGAGTAGGAATCAGACATGGCGCACTGAGCCTGCTGTGAAGGGGGAGCTGGTGGCGGCGGTGGAGGTGGTGGTGAGGAAGATGGCAATGGTGGAGAAGACAAGGACACATGCTGATGTGAAATGCCAGAGACAAATCGATGCTGTTGTCCAAGCTGACAACTAGTAGCCTTTGTTGTATTATCAGCTTGATCAGTGTGTGTGCAGTTTCCAGTTTCCCAGGGTGGAGCTACATCTTCCATTTCAAGCTCGCCATCAACATCTTCCAAAATAAGCGTATGCCTTTCAGCAGTGGAGGATGAGACATTTTCTTCAGGGATTCTGGACTCATGTTCAGGAGTGACAGACTCAAAATCCCCTCCATCCGAGTCACTACCTCCATCCTCATCCTCAAGCATTGCGGGCATGCAAAATCCAGGGAGCTGGAGAGTTGAATTACTGACATGAAAACATATATAAGGTTAACGAATCAGGAGACAAGGACACCTGTAGATTGAAGAGACCCAAAATCTAACCTTCCATATTCATCCACCAGCATACCCTCCATATCTCTCACAGGATCATCCAACGACCTTTCTGTCCGAGCTGAGCGCCGAGAATAGAGGCAAGCAGGAACTATACTATGTGCATCAAGTTCTCTTATATGGTGACGAACAATAGATTCGGGCAGGATCCGCCTTTCAAGCCAAAGCCTCAAAACCTATAATAGCAGAGAGGTTGAGAGACAATAACGATACAAAAGGGCTAACAGATTTTGTTACGCACCTTTAAGCACTGTCTCCGATTTTCTTGTGTGGTAGCTCCAGCAGGGACAGCAGCGGCTAGTAGACGAGGTAAAATTACTTGGATGGCGGAAAGATAAACACAACCAGCATCACCTGAAAAGATGGGCATAATTCAATCGCAATTCCACAGTTAGAACTACGCTGATGCAGCTTAACGAAATACATTGCATATGACTTACCTTTCAGACCTTTGGAGCATTGAGCAATAGAATCCACAAGGAAAAATAAGTCCACTCTCCTCTGTAAATTTGACTCACTTTCCAAAGTATGGGCCAAAACCTCCATTGCCTAATTCAGTAAAATCATCAACACTTATTACCAACTGATAATGCGAACAAGAATGCTTTCACAGAACACACTAAAACATGCAAAATGGTCATCCTTCTTCATCAAGACATCAACTAGGTAAATCCAAAAAAGCTAAATAATCTGTTGTAATCCCGCATATGGCAACTATCACAGAGTCCTACGAAGCACATAAAAATGACATGATTCGAGCACAACGACCGTCATCAGCTCCAGTGGCCTTCACATAAAACTATGACTAGATATTCAAAAATTTTATGTGGTCTCTTCTATCTCGAAGAGACATTATTCTATCCCAATGGCTTAGTATCCAGGCACTACGATATTAACAATCCATTAGCAAGGAGGATGTCAAATTCGAAAGCCTAAAAAGTTGACCCCCCTACGTCACTTGTGGCAGCAACAAACAGGTAATCAAGGATCAGAAAAAAGGAGAAATCTTCTACCTTTGCAGACACACCAAATTTCATTAAGTCCATAGCAAAACGAGTAGCTCGGCCAATACTCTCCTTTGTCCTCACTAATGAGCTAAGTGCATCCTCAAAAGATTCACGCGTGGATTGCACATCAGAACTAACAACTTTCTGTCCCTGACATACACCTGTTTCAGTTTTCTCCTCGTCTTTGACAGTGGCATCACAAACAGTGTTCTTGTCACTAGAATGAACATTTGGGCTGCAACTACTGTTGTTCTGCATATCATTTGCACTTTCTGCGGTAGACATATGGTAAACTGAGTTGCTATGTGGAGTCCCCCTCGCAGGAGTGTCTGCAATATTAGCAGGAGATAAACTCATTTTTTCACGTGAAAGGTTCTCAGATACTGAGACAGAATTGTTGGTTTGGACCTGCTGCTTTTGATTATCATCATCACCGCTACAAAAGCACACGGGTATACACTCTTGTTAGTCAATTAGTTCTATGGTGAAACAGAAGATGACTTTCTGATCAGAACTCAGAAAATATTAAGATAACAAAACTGAATCTTACTGGTGTCTGCCTACAATTCCATACGCGTATCCTCTACATGGACTCTAATATGTAAACCAAATCATAATAGGAAATGAAATAATTAAACGGTAACAACCCTACTCTAATATGTAAACCAAATCATAATAGGAAATGAATAATTAAACGGAACAACCCTAAAAAGAAAGAGTACAAAGAAGATAAATTATAATAATAGGAAATGGAAATCTTCAGCGAATCTCTAATCTAGACAGATTCCTAATTATTTCCTACATCATTCTAAGAATGAGACTCCAGAATAAATCCACTGTGAGCTTAGGATTGAACATGTAAGAGCTTCAAAATACCTCTAATCTCTTGTGTTCACAAGAGAATATTCACGAGAACTTGAGGTACAAGATATACTAACAATAGAGACTACCATTAAATGAAAATATCACGAGTAGAAGAATAGAGACAGTACAGGAAATACTAAAAATAGAGACTCACATTATTTCGAGCTGCCTACTGTACTCAACAGTGTCCCCACATTTGCTGTATCTTGTTTCATTCGGAAGTTCACTTTCATCAATTATCACATCACTTTCAGTCGCAAAGACGGGTGGATTAGGTGTGGTCTGAGTTGCTTTGACATTATCATATTTTTCGCCCAGACTTCCACGCTCTACTTCCAGCAGCATGTTTTCAGCCTTTTGCGTGTTCCCAGGCTCCTGCTTATTCAGCATTAAACAAGCCGACGGAGAATGTTCCAAAGCTTCAGTTTGAACAAAATGAGCCACGCAAGAATCATTTCTATCGCCTTCATCATTCACAGGTTCACGAATATTGTCCAATGAATTACAAGCATCTTTGGCCTGGCTTCTGTACTGGTCACATAATTGAGGTATCCCTGATGCGCACATCCCAGAGGTTTTGTTTTTAGATAAATCCACAGTATTGGAATCCAAGTGGGTTGCAATTTCGGAAGCTTGATGTAAGCATTGTACGGCTGGAAGATCAGACTCACTAGTTGGCAGCTTCATGGGTTGTGAATCCCCAGAGTACGCAACTTCAGGAACACTAGCTGGCGGAGCTTCGCCAGCTGGCGAACGGCTAACTTGATTAGATTGGGGTCGAGCTGCTTCATCATCTGGCGCCTTGCTAAGCTCATTCCACCCAGTAGCATATCCTCTATCGCCCACAGTCTGAACGCAAGCCTCCAATGGAGACATACCGTCACAAGATTTCTCCAGAGGAGATGATACTACATTAACGATGTCCCCTGAGAGCTTAGCAGACACCTCAAGTATGTTAGATTCTCCGGCCGCAGAAGTATCCTGACTATAAATAAGATCAGACGGGCTTGCCTGTCCTATTGCATTGACCAGAGTGTCCTTGGATGATCTTTCTTCAACCTGCAAAGGGCCATTGGCCTCATGATCACCATAGAATGCTCTACTCATCCTGACTCTAGCTCGTTTAACCAGAGGCAAGTGTTCATCACCCTTCTCGTCACAAGGCCTCTCAGTAAACGTTTCATCAGAGTTTTGTGATGTCTGAACGTTATCACATGCTCCAGCCTCACGAACTGCTTCAGCTTCAGCTTCAACTTTAGCCAGATCAACAGCATCACTAATCCCACGTTTCCTGGTAGGCTTTCTTTTCTTTCTCTTAACCATAGTATTGATTTGGAAATTAATCCCCTTGTTGAGCTCATAAGCTCCTTCGAGAAACTTTTCACCAGTATCAGGATGTTCGAATTTGGAACCAGAATCTACACCATTACCTTCATTCCTAGTATTATTATCAGATTCAACCGTCGCAATTTCAGAGGCAGTTTCTTCATCGCTTCCATGCGAATTTAAAGCTGATGAAGCCACATCATCTGATTCAGAATGACCTGATGATCTTCTCATCCTTTTTCTTCTTCTTATTGCTTCAGCTTCCACGTCATCAATACTCTGTCCACCATCGCTGAATTGCAACATGGAGCTTTGAAGCTTATCTGATTGCACCCTTGATGAATTGTTAGAGCGCTGAACCAAACATATCTTTTTTTGTGGAGCACACTTTTGAGATCGTGCCCCTCCGTTTCTCCTCCTTGAAGAATATGTTGCTATCTTACGTGCGTCTATAACAACTGTACTAACAGAAGCTTTATTACGTGGTACGCTGTTATCACGCAGGGCTAGCATTTGTTCAGCAGCTGAGGCATCTTCATTTAGCAGAGTAGATTCATCTCTACCATGACTAGGATCAGACTTCATTTGTGTATCAAGACTTGTCTCAGTTGGAGTTTCACTGACCTGAGGCAGCGGAGTAGTATTCCCAACATTCCCAAGAGTGGCTTCTTCAGCAGATTTCGGATTACCAGCTTGCTCTTGCTGCTTATCATAACTCTCTGTAATCTCCTTTACAGCACGAACAAAATCTGCCCCTTTCGCATGGCGTTTCGTCAAAAGTGATTGCTTCTTCTCCTCAGTAAATGCTTCAACATCGGCAGGATTGCAGAAAGCTCTGCACATGAATACAGAATAACAGCAAAATGTCACATACAAGAACAATTCTCGTTAATCTTGAGGGCGACGCAGAAAGTAGCATTGAGCATTCTACATCACCTTTTTTCCGTTCATCAATCAAATTTGGTTCTTGCACAGTTGTGCTGCTGTTCACAGAATGCTCTCTAGACTACAATGAATCTATCATTTTTCTCTAGTCAACCTAACAGAATGAGAACAGAGTTCAAATGAAAACATAAATAAACTAAATAAAGGATTCAAGAACAATCGAACTACAAATTGTTCATACTCATGTACGTACTCTTGTTAACCCTCAGAAATGGAAAAACTGGCATGATGTCTTTTAACAGAAACTACATCCAATCTTAACAAGATAACCTAACATTAAAGCCAAAAATGGCTACTGATTTCTTCACGCTAATAAAGGGATCAAAGATTAGATTTCACCAGGCGATCACAATAAAGTGAATTAACATGAGAAGGGGAAGCTCGGCGACAAAGAGAAGAAACATCCACGTAAATTAAAATCAAAGCATTCAACCACAGAGTAGGATTGACGATAAGGAAAGAAATAAAAGAGAGGGTAATGAAGATGAGAACTCACATCTGTTGTGTTCCAAAAAAGTGAACCAGCACTTTCTTCCAGTCAGTTGAATATCCCCACTTTTCCGGCTCACTAACCTGAAATGGCATCGAGCAATAAGCAGACGGGCGAGCAATAAAAAAAAAAACTAAAACAAAGAGAGGACAGCCCTGAGAGAGACGATGAACCTAAGAATATTAGGTATAATCTATGAACTTGTTATAATTTTGTGTCCCGTCTCTACCAACAAGAACAAAAGAATCCAAGCACCGTTCAGAAAAGGTTTATACGGATTGCGCAGGAGAACTGAAACCTCAGTTAACAATCAACGTAACAGGATAATTAATCCTAAAGAAATAAATAAACGCAGATAGACAGGGTTGGCTACGCCCACCAGGATAGACCATGAAACTTATATAAGCCTATGCCGTCCATACAGAACAAGACGCGAAAGAGAAATAACATACCGCGGCAGGCCAAGCAGGAAAGCCTTTGACTTTGGCAAGCACAAGGTCGCCCACCTTCCACTGTCGGCAGGCGGCAGCCACGGCGGCAGCCTTACCACCGCCTTTCCTGCGGCTGGGAGCCATCAGGAAGAAGGTAATGATATCAAACTGGGCGATTCCTAAGTCTCCAAGTAAAGCAAGAATCGGAGGCGAAAAGGGACAGATTGGGAGTGTCTAGGGTTTTCGGTGAGGGATTCCCCAGAAGAACTCGCAGGCATTGAAACCCCTGCCCAATCCAAACTGGTGGGTCAGCGAGCCGGTGACCCCGTAAACCCTAATTGAGGCGGAGGAGAGACAGATGACGATCGATTGTTGTGGATCGTTTCGCGTTTGTGGAAGAAGGGGATTCACACACGACGAACCTACCCACACACACAAAAATCTGATGATATTATCTGTGTTGAATGGATGGTCCTGTTAACATGCGCCTCCTCTGCGTAGGTTAACAAACGCTTTTCGTCTCTGCGGAGTGATTCAGGTCACGCGTGAGCCAACCACTGTCTGTCTTCTTCAAAAAATAAAATCCCGTTTATATTTAGGCCCAATAAGTAATGGATCTCACTACGGCCCATTTCGTAAGTACGATTATGTTTTATTTAAAAGTATTTAGGCCCAATAATGGGTCTCAGCATAGCCCATTTTGCAAGTACGGGTATGTTTTTAAAGTATTTAGGCCCAATAACTAATGGGTCTCAGCATAGCCCATTTAAGATGTACGACTATGTTTATTTTAGAGCACTTAAGTCCAATAACTAATGGGTCTCGGTATAGCCCATTTTACTAGTACGACTATGTTTATTTTAAAGTATTTAAGCACAATAACTAATGGGTCTCAGCATAGCCCATTTAAAAAGTACGACTGTATTTATTTTAAGGTATTTAGGTTCAATAACTAATGGATCTCAGCATAGCCCATTTAACAAGTACAACTTTTTTTTGGACCAAAAGAGCGAGCCGACCTAATAGTTTGACGACGGCAGCCAATTTTTTAAGTAACCAACCGAGTGTAAACAACAATGGATTGATCTGAAGCGGCAGAGTCGAGAGTCGTTTGATCATCACAAGCTGGAAGAACAAAATTTTGATATATAATTTGGACCAAAACTCTTGGAGAAACGTCATGCTCCCACAAACCTGTTAGTATTACCTGCCACTTCAAGTTCAGGGCCAAATCAAGAATGGCTTCAACTTGACGGATGGTTCGCTTCTTCTCCTGCTGCTTCAACTTACGTGCTACAGCTTCCGGGTCCAGCCCTTCTCCTTTCTTACCAGCTTCCTCCTCGTCTTCCTCTACTATTCTCACTGTAGCAATGCATCCAATTCTCTTACAAAGTCTACTCGCAGAAGGGTGTCGTCTGTCTCAATGGGCGGTCGTAAACACAAACATAGCGTGCCTGTAATGTGACTGATTCTTTTTGGGCAAAGGTAAACAAGACAAAACAAAAACAAAAAAGGAAGCACCAGATCAATGTCGAAACCCGGTGGCATTAGAATGCTGAAGGGGTCTTCTCGCGGGAATGTCTCAGCCATTCGTTTTCTGCAGTCTTTCAGCCAAGCATCGTCTCTAAAGCCATCATGCATGTTTAGAAGTTCATTCAGCAGTTTCATCGCAGGACTTGCTTGGCGTTTTAAAATCTCTGTCTGGATTAAGCAAAATAGATAGATATAAGGATTCACTTTCACATTTGCATCTCCTAATCCAAGCCCAAAACTTCCCCCAAGTACCGGGAGGGAGACGCTAATACTTGTATAAAGCATCAGCAGCTCAAGATCTTGTATAGAAAACAATAATCCACGGAAACACATACCTCGACTCTTCTATACAAAAGATCAAGACTTCTTATAGCATCTTTCTCGACCTGAAGGATACAACCCAATAACACCACAGTATCACACATGCCTGATTACACACAACATTTCATTATGCAAAAACGCATATGACAAGGAAAAGATCTTACATCACGCCGAGCAAGGTCAAGTCGGTTCCATATGATCATGAGAACCAGCTCGTCCAGTTCTCCTTTCTCAGCTGCTTCTTCAATTTTCTATACAAAATTCTCCTATAAATCAATCAGAGATGATTTTGATTTCTTTGTTTCCGTTAGTGGGGCACACTTTTCTACCTCTTCGACTTCCTCAGCAGCTCTGATGAAGCTGGAGACGAGCTTTCTAGCTTTCCTCAAGTCTTCCTCAGGAAATTCCTTCAACCTCAAGCCGATTTCACGGTACTCTTCAATCTTTCTCTCCTCCTCTTCTTCTTCCTCCCGCTGCATCCGCCGCAGTACTTTCGTCTTCTCTCCCTGTTGAGCTTGCCATTCCTGATGTGTTCATAATCATACCGACTTAGAAAAATGCAGCAAGTAAATTCAGATTGAAACAGAAAGACCAACAACATACATCATCATAATATTCTGGTGGCATTCCTTCTTAAAGCACCTCTTGATCTCCATCTTTTCCCGAGCACCTTCCTATGAATTTTACTGAGAAATCCAAACGAACCACCGGCAGAAGAATTTAGTAGAGGAACAAATTAATTTGGAGCAGGGAGGACCCTCCGAGAGACTAACCTGTAGAAATCCAGGGCTCTGTAGTCAGCGTCTTCTTCAAGGCTACCCTAGCAGAAGCAGGCCAACGACTGAACAGAGGAGATGCGAACGTTAGCGCCAACGACGTCGACGCCATGGTTGTCGAGCTTCGAATCGTCTATTGGAGAGACAGCGTAGGCGCCGTGCCTCACGCTCGCCTCTGTAGTCATCTTCTAAGTAAATTCTAACCCGACCCGGGGTTTATCTGTCACATTTACTCCTCTTAGTTTCGAATTTCTCAAATCAAACCCCCGTAAATGATATCCGTCACATTTACTCCCCGTAGTTTCAAATTTCGAAAAATTAGAGGACTAGATAATGTAACCAATCTATCACATTTACTCCCCTTTGTTTCAAATTTCACAATTTAACCCGCGTAGAGCGTAGGGATTATGCTTCTCAAACCAGACCTGAAATCTGGAAATGGTGACTGACATATTGCGAATGATGTTACTCTAAATTTTATATAATATATGGACAAAGCTAATTTGAGGAATAACAGTGATGATCACAGTTTAGATATAAGTCGAGTTGAGAGAGACGTAACGCTAAAGTTGATGGCAAGTCTCGACGATGAGCTCGGTAGCTGCACCCATAGTCCCAAGGCCGCCGGCACAGAGTAGAGCGAGAGCCAAGTCTTGCTCGTTCCACTGCCTCAGACTTTTGCTTAGCCTCTTAATCACTTCCACATCCACCTCTAGCACCCAAGCCGGTGTGCATTGCACCATCAGGCTCACAAAGCCGGTCACATAAGCCTGCCATGTGGCCCAGTCGCAACCTAACGATATCTTCCCTTCCAAGGCACTCACCAGGAACTCCAAATGCAGCCACAGAACCCTTGGCCGACGTTTTGAGGCCGGAGATGAGGAGTCCACACCCCAAGCGAATGCACTGCTCAGGATTGCAAAGTAGGCCAAAGCATAGCCTCTTAGCATAGGAACCATACCTCCCAACTCGTCTTCTTCTCCGTGAACTGAGATGAACCAAGATGGTAATGTCTCCTTGATCAGAGCCTGAACCAGGTTCAGGCCACCGGAGATCCACACCAGCGAGGCTCCCAGGGAAGCTGCCAGTTTGACACGTGTCATCGCCAGAGAGAGTGAAACCTGCCCAATCCCATACCTCAGACCATCTCTCGTTTTCTTCAGTTTCTCCACTTGCTCCGTCGGTAGCTCCCTGGTGGCGATGCTCTTCACAGAGAACATCAGAAGGGAGAGGATTTCTTCTGTCAGGAACATGACGTCTCTGATTGATCGGTGCACTTTTATGTACAAGATTCCGGGTGCAGCTGTGGAGATCCCACCAGAGTATAGAGATCCAAATCCATGGCCAAGGAGTGCGCCCACTCCCCCATAGCTGCAGAGTTGGGAGGTAGGCGTTAGACCAAGAGTGCAAGTGAAGCAGCTTCTGAGGAGCTGAATAACAGCATCGCTGTTGTGGTGGAACACAGTTCTGGACGCTGAGAAGATAAGAAAGTCGCTCCACCGCTTCACTTTCTGGGTCCACAGCGATGTCACAATCGGCATGCAGGGCCAGGGACAAGCGGCAGCAAGGGAGTCCAAAGCCGGTCCGACAAGTACAAGGAAGCGCTCTGTTGCTTTTTCGAGCTTGTAGGTTATGGTGAGGCTGACTAGTGCAGCGAGAGGCAAGGGAAGTGTAGCCGCAGAGATTCCATCTGCAAAGACAGACGTATTTAAACAATTAGGGTTTACGCAGCGTAGCCATTGTTTTCACTTGTTCAACGTGTTATATTCAAACTTTCTCCTCCAGTCGCAGTTTTACAGATATGAAAAATTTTACAGGTCTCAAAGACCCTCCGGGGACATGTTGTCAGGGACTGCCATGACCGCATACATGGTTCTAACCTTTCATGTACGAAAATCACAGAACCTGAAAATATCCATTGTCCTGAGCGAGAAGAAAAGCATTACCTGCTGGAAGCCTTGGGACGTCAACGCCAGTAGCTGCTAAGATCTTCTCTATCTGTTGCTCAACGCTTGCTAAATTTGCTGCAGGACTAGGCCAGTCAGTTCCGTTCATGGAAACTGGCTTCCACAGACCTCGCGTTACTTCCGAAGAAAAGTAGCTAACCATGGTTCCTAGTGTTGCTGGCAAAAAATCGGCAAGGATTTTGAGACCTGAAAGATATCAAGGGGACAGATTTAGATCATGCTCCACCCAGTATTAGCTACTTATAGGAACAGCATTTATGGCGCATCCAGACAGTTGACGCTAAAATAGCATATAATATAGCGAGTCTAGTGACCGTCAGATGTAGGTAAGTATCCATCCCCGTGTCCAAATTGGTCTCATCAAGGTGTCAATTTCTATAGTTTAAGGAGGATAGAGAAACCTGTTGCTAGTTCCCGGGGAGAGAGTGATCCATGAGCGCAGGCAGTAAGAGCAGCATCAAGAACAAACGGGGCCGCTTCCAAGATATCCCATGCAGGTAACTTGAGTTGATCGGAAGAGTCGTCCAGCCCGGAA